>VRLP01001350.1:0-134340 GCA_009660295.1 Lophius piscatorius
AGATCCTGTTAGTGGAAGCCTGCAAAAAGCTGCTGCTCCATCAAGGAAGGGTTTCCCTCCCACCCACACATCATCACCCACCGGCACCCACCAGCACCCACCATCACCCGTAGCCTGTGCAGTGACTGATCAGACCAATCAAACAGATTATTCCACTCATAGTCTCACTTTGTTTATGCAGTTATTACTTTTTACCTTTATGTCATTTACATTTCTAATTCAGGACATTAAAAAAGTCCCCCAAGATAAAATTTAGGGGTATCTCTTTGAATGATTGGAATATAATATTCTTATCTTTTATACACTATGTTTTTATTAGTGAATCAACAGCTGATTATTTTCTCTCTAATTTTTGGCTTAGAAAAAGTGCAGCAGCCTAGAAAGGACAAACAAACAAAGAGCAGGATTTTCAGGTGTGTACAGGTAGGTGGAAGTGGCGATGGAAAAACGATAAACAAGATGATGAAGACGAAGTTGTTGCTGGAAAATCGATTTAGTTTTTAGTCACATCTTAGTTTTCCTTAGATGTGGGTGAATTTTTTGTCTAATCCTCTATTAGAGAAAAAATTGTGAAACCTCACCATCAAAGTAAGCGCGAAGACCTCATGAAGCCCTGGTGAGGTAAACTGGTGGAATCCGCGTGATTCCGAGATCTAACTCCGTGGCGAGGGTTGGTCTTTAGTGTGGGAGGATCCCCGGTGCCGTTAGCAGATCTCTGCATAACCTTCGGCACATTTCTTCTGCAGCGGCGCTCTGTGCTGTGCTTGGACCGGTCCAGAGGGCAAAGGTGACTCACCCCTGCCGCTTAGCTTTGACCTTCAGAGTAAACAACTAAATAAAGTCTGACCTCAAAGTCTCAAAGACAGGATATGTTATGCTGCCGTAGACGATGACATGCAGTATATTGAATTTGGAGGCCAATCGGGATTCTTGGGTCAGGATCGGAGGAGGAATATAGGTTGCAATCTGGAACGGCACCACTAGATTTCACTAAATGTTTCAGACTGCACCTTTAAACAAATTGATAACTCACCATGAAAGTTTGTGGAAAAGTGGGAAGTGTTCCAAGATTACATTGAGTTTTGAAGTAGATCTGGATTTGGTGAAAGCAGGACATAAATTCTTTCTTCAACAGCGTCAGTCGCCATCCAATCCCTGCCTTCATCGAATGGACATGAAATATTTTCATCACATTGAAATTCCTTCCCATAATCTGATTTCCAGCTTTTTCACATTCTCGTGTTATTTTGTCAGCAGAAACGTCCTCCTGAAGACTTGACATTCTGTATTTGTCCAGTCCTACTATCCATTGTGTCCAGCATTACAAATATCTGATAAATACAAGCATTGATTAATTAATAAACCAAAGCAAAAAAATAAAAAAATTGTATAATTTCTAAACTGTAGATGAGTAAACGCATCTGGGTAAAAACTATTTAGTCATGTAGAAAAAGAAAACATCCAAAGTTTAATTGCATTTGGTGGCAAAACAGCTCTACAAACATGAAATGAAATGAAAACATGAATTAAAAAGTAGGCTGATTTATTCAAACCGACTGTACATCGAGAAAGGTATGTATATTATGTACAATCAAACAACCAGGAAGAGGTAGATGGGTACAATTTAATATTTCTTTAAGGTCTGTTTGAAGTTTAGTATTAAATTGCCATGAAACTTTTTTAAAAAGAATTATTAATTAGTTTGAGCATCTGATTAGGACGGTCCTCTGTGGAGACCCCAGGTGTAGAACCACATCTTGCAGAAGGGACCATACATCTCATCTGTCCTGTCAACGCCCTGGGATGAGCTGGAGAATGCTGCCGGGGAGTAGGACGACTGCAACACCCTTACCCTGCTGCCACTGCTAACCAATCCCAGATAAATGGAACAAAGCTTGGAATAAAAAACAAAAACCCAAAGCTGCTCCGACCTCTCAAACAAGACAACAGGGTCAAAAGGTCAAGGTAGACGCACTTTATTCCTAAAACAGAAGCTGCACCATCAGTAGCGGCACACAATTATATGTACACATATACACACACGGTTACCTAAATCTGTTATATAAAATATATAATCTGACAATGTACCTTTTAATTCCTCTTCAGAGCTCATTGAGTTACTGTGCGAGAGACTCTGGAGCCAAAGCAGAAAGAGAGGTAAGTCTCATCCACTCGTTGGGTGGGACACAAATGCCCAGGCCAGCTTTTACTTCATTTTTACAGCGTGGCAATAAAAAGGTCTGTACCCTTTGAAAAAATAATATTCTAAAAGCAATCTACAGCAAATTCACTTGAACGGGTTTTTTTTATCCGTGTTGCAATCGAGAAAAAAATTACACTTTTTATACCAACTCCTTTACAGTGAGATGTACACACCCACTAGGATTTGTAATATATAAAAGATATTAAGCATTAAAAATTCCACATTTAAAAACTTACAATAAATAATATATGCAGGCATTTCAGTAAGATAAAATTTCATAGATTGCAATCTACAGTCATTAAAAAGACAATTTAATTCTCCTTTATGAAATGTCCCTTGATCTTCCAAAATGCTAAAATGGATTCTTGGCATCTGATTGAAAAATTCCAGTCCGTGAGTGTCGAGTGTGAGAAACACCAGGGTGGAGGCGGAGGAGGCGGAGGAGGAGAAGGGGTGCTTCATCCACATTTTTGCCCTGACGGAGTGTGAGGTCCTTTGAAATCCACAGTTTGACTGAGTCGACAGATCTCAGCAGTTTGATCCAGCTGGGGTTCAGAGCATGTTCATGATGAAGTTGTACATCTGGGTCAGCACCACGAAATGAACAGGCAGACAGGAGCGCCGGTCCTGGGTTGCAGGGTCGCACGTGAGCCAGGAGAGGGCGTTGTACTGTTCTAAAACAAATCTGTCATGCAGGACGGAGACATGGTAGACATGTTAACGCGAGACTTCCTCCTGATTTTGATGCAGTTCTTTGGGTCTGAACTTCTTACCTGAGCACGTCAGAGGTGTGATTGGAGTCCAGCGGGTGGGAGTGCTTACTGTGGAGAAGCTCGTCTGATTGGACAGAAGACACATGCAGGTGCAGCGAGGCCTGGTAGGAGATGGGAATACAAGCATTTACATTCTGATAGGATATACGGTATTATACTTGGTCGGTGCATGTTTTGGTATTTAGTTTTTTTCAGAAACAAATATTGAAAAGCCAGTGATAATTTAGTGTTGAAAAGGAAAAATGTCGATCAATTTTGATTCTTGTATCTCAAGCCGAAAATAGGGCTGAAGGAAATTTGAAAAAGGATTTGAGTTTCATTTTCTGATTCGATAATGAAAAGTAAATCAGGAGGAGACTGAAACTAAGAAATGGTTTACTTTTAATTTTTTTGAGACCGGATGTGGTCGTTAACAAGGGAAGGACGGCACATTTAGCGCTGTCAATCATCACAATATTCCTCAACAGTAGCGATTTATTTCAATGCAATATGGAGACCTGTCCATGGTGTACCCCGCCTCTTGCCCGATCTTAACTGGGACAATAACACCAGTGGGTGGTTGATGGTTGTATATTTAACACAGCTGGAAAACTGAAGTCATTCTCCAAATGTGTGAACGTGTTTTCAGAAGCTCTTGGCAAACTCTGAACACTAAATGCAAATGTTAACATTGTTTTTACTGTTTTTTAATTCACCTGGGCTTTAAAAAAAAAAAAAATCATTATTATATGTACCTGCTGCTATTTCAATTAATTTACCACGGGGATTAATAAAGCCATATATCCATCATTCTATTAGATTCAAATGCAACATCAGGCCTGGAGCAGAAAACATTTATCACTGTCTCATCACTAGAATCAAACCATAAAATTATTTGAAATCTATTTTTCGATAAAAACAAAGAAGGTCTCAGTAAAAGTAAGAATACGGCTGCGTTCCCATCACCAGGCTGAAATGACTTAAATCGGATT
The DNA here is from genome assembly GCA_009660295.1 of Lophius piscatorius. Classification (NCBI taxonomy): domain Eukaryota; kingdom Metazoa; phylum Chordata; class Actinopteri; order Lophiiformes; family Lophiidae; genus Lophius; species Lophius piscatorius. The sequence continues at coordinate 3,948 of VRLP01001350.1, forward strand.
ATTTGTTCAGACCTGTGTGTGTAGAACTTTTCAGACTGGATTTGACTCCCGTTCATATTTGGTTCTGGATCGGTTACATGTCTGATTCTGTCTTTTTGTGCAGGTGCTGATGTCATCAGCCAGCGGCTGCAGGGCAATAAACGAAATGACCAGAGATGCCCTGCATAAATCCAGACAATAAGTTTGCTGCTGTGGAGGATGGATCTCTCCTAATTATAAAAGTGACGGGTCAAGATGACTTAATCAACAATCAAAACCCAACAAAGTAGTTTTGGGTTTAGAATGTTGGCTTTTCTGACGAAGCCATTTAAGCGGTTCTTCTCAATGGTCATTTTAATTTAAGCCTGAATTGCATTTTAAAATAAACTTAAAATAGCTCCACACCAAAAGGTGTCTATGGAATGATTTATTTTAAGAGTCAGTAACATTGTACCTGTTGTGATGTATGAGTAATCTCAGATTAAACCCAAAAAATTCCAATATTTTACTGATTTTTTTCAGATATAAAAAGACTAAACATGAAATGAAAAAATACACAGATTTTGCTCTGAAACACTTTTATAAGAACTGCATCAAATTTGATGGAAATATGACATTAATGGGGTTGTTGTGGGATAGGACCAGGAGGACTCTCCATTGGTCACAGCTGGATTGCCAATGTACCCAAAATGTGCCAAAAATGGGATTTTGATGCCAGAGTGGGATTTACCCTGCAAAATTCCAACTACTTCAATCCACAGAGGAGGAAGTTGCACAAACTATTACCTTCGGCTGTGATGTAAATCAATGTTTTTATTCAAATCTAGCTTTGTGCAAAATAATTTTTTTTTTGCAAGAAAAAAAAACAAACTGCTTTTAATGCTAATGTACCTTGAGGAAGAGGGGACACTGGTTCTGGGCTTGCGGGCAGGCAGACCAGAACCAGTCGGGCAGTGGTCCAGCCTTAGCTGTGGAGACAAAGTATCCCAGAGCCATTGGCTGCTGCAGGATGTTCAGTGCCTCCTCGTGGGACTCCATACGGTCTGCACTTTGACCCTGCCAGACAAAATTCATAAAATTTAACAACAGAGCAGGAAAATACAACAATAATTACTTAAATTGAGGGCACATTCCACAGAACTGATGCAGTTCTACGAGTTTATCATCTTTATAGTCTGTAGAAGAAAGGTCGCTCAATTTTTAAATAACTAAGTTTTAAAAAAAAGATTTAAGACCTTGCTTCCATCTCCCCCCTGGTGGTAGTGGGAGCCAGGAGAGTGAACGGGGGAGGTTGTAGGGGAATTGGGCAGGATGTTGATGAGATCGGGATCTACCATGTCGTTATCAAACAAGTCGAAAATGCCCATTCCATCAGATCCATCTGCAAAGTGAGAGAAGAAAAAAAAAAAATGGGTGGAGAGTTCAGAGTATGAAAACTTTATGCAACATTCATCCCCCGTCTCAAAATACTGAAGCGATGCCTTTCTTGTTAAACGTACCAGGATTTATGGGATTGAAGTTGATGTCGATTGGCTCTGAAGTGTTAGTGTTGACCTGCACCATGGCCGATGTGGGGAACACCAGGATGTGAGTGCAGGAAGTATCCTGAGGCGTGCTGAGCTGGGAGGTCTGCATGTTCAGTGTGGTGCTGCGACCAAACACAGAACCCGTCGACACAGAATCTGCACGGACAAAATGGAGAGAAGATGTCAGGATCCACAGCCACATTTCATCCAAACGTTCAGGAAGAAGTTATTCAGGTTTTCCTGGACTAAAATTCCTAAAATATCAAAGGGCACCTCGCCAAACTGTAAGAGTCCTAACTGTAGACTTGAGAACAAAAAAAGATATAAATGATAGAAGCTCTTAAACATCCAGGGACGCCAGACGATGTTGTGTGAGATATTCTCTGGAATGAAAACATGACGCACATCCATCATCTTCTTTGAATGAACGTTTCAGTCTTACTAATATTAAAAAAGGAGCAGAATGACCCTCTGGAATGATACGTTGACTGTTTTTCGCTGAACAAGTTTCAAATGACTAACAATATGTAAAGAAAGTGAGTTTACAACAACAACAACAATCTACTTTTCCGTCACGATGAACAAGGAAATGTATTTGTGACCTCAGGGTCTTAATTATCAGGTGAGCCAGTGTCTGAAGAGCATGTGCCAAAAATCAATCTGTCATATTGGATTAGTTTGTGCTAGCTTTACACATTTGGCCAGTCAATGTTGGAATTACATTTAAAGTCTCTTAACTTTTGTTTTTATTTTATTTTTAAATACAATTGTTTTTGCACTATTGTTTGAATTTTTCTTTCCTATTTTATTCCATATGCCTGTGGATTTTTTTAATCTTACCGTTAATTTCTGCTTCAAAGCTTTTTGGAACATCGGCTTTGTTAAGTTTCATAAAACTGAACTTCATAATTATTCCTATTTTCCCCCTCGTCATTTCAACTGTGTTGGGAGACTAAACTAAATAACCATAACAATATTTTCTTGTACCTGGCATGATGACGAAGGAACCCTGGGGCTCCATGGCAACCAGACAGGCGCTGAGGATGCTGGGCGTGTCGGCCGCGGAGATGCCGCACATCCTGCACGTTTCCTTCAGACGCTTACTGAGAGACTGCAGGTTCCTCCTGCTCAGCAGAATGCTCCAGTCTGAACAAGAGCAGAGCACGTCAGTGTGTGCGTTCATGCAGTGTGTGTATTCACACACACACACACACACACACACACACACACACACACACACACGACTGAATGTTTTGTAAATACTGTGGGAGTGTGTACCTCTTAGCTCCCCGTGGCCCATTCTACCAAGCCGTCCAATGACCACCCTCCACGGCAATGATGTCACCTGCACCAGGCCGAGACACCACTCCCACAGCTTCTGCAGACCCACTCGTCTCGCCGAGCCCTTTTTCCTGCGAGGTCTGAAACAGACACAACATCCAGATTTAAATACAAACAGACTTACTAACAACAGTGAAACTATAGTGTAGTGCATGTTTGGGTTTGAATAGCGCACACGGACCTGTTGGGTACATCTATGCTAATGATGCAGGTCTCCAGCAGTTCTCCATGTTGGTCGGTGCAGGAGGCCAGCAACCAGCGCTGGTCATGTGACAGGCAGTAGCCGACAAACAGGACATTGTACTTCTGGGAAGCCTCGCCAAAGGTTTCCCCCAGCTCCGTCTGCTTGTCCTTCACAGGAGCCAAGATAAAGGGTGGCGTATACAGACGTAGACACTCAGGTCTCTGCAAAGAGGGAGGAGGGCTCGTTAGCAAGAACACGGTGACCTGGATGATTCACTTTCACAAGAGACCTCCAGTCTATGACACACAAACAAAACTACAAGCGATTACCTCTGGGTCCTTGAGGGCCATGTCGATAGCAAGGCCGGGGCCAAAACCAGTCAGAGCCTTGAAGTTGGTGGAATTTGGAAGGGGACGCCGACAGTGAGTGAACACAGAGAAGGCCAGAGACTTGAGGTGCTGGCCGTAAACGTGCCGCTCCCCGCTGTGCACAGGCTGCAGCAGATACTGACATGGAACAATCTGACGAGAGCAAAGTGAAAGAGGCGCTTTAGACCGGCTGATCACTCATTTGTCGTTCAAATCTGCTTGAAAACAAACAACCTTTGATTTTCTGTAGTCATCGATTCTCTTAGTTGTATGTAAACTTATGTTTGCTTTCTTGCAATATTTAAGCTTCTGATGTGGCTGAGAATACGTATAGCGAAGACGCATAACTTTAAGTTTGTGCAGTTGTCAGCTTTTATCTGTATTGGTTCAAAAATATTATTTAGCTTCATTTCCTTCACAAGTTTAAGGTTTTCTGGAGAATCAGCATTTTATTGACACGCCTGAAAGCCCAGATATGGGGACAGAAAGGGAGAAAAAGCAGGTAGAATCAAGCCTGCAGCCAGTTATCAGATGACTAAGGCTCCACACCAGGGGTTGGTGCTCTACAGACTAAAAGTGGGAACATTTCTCTTTATAATTTGGAAATGTATTATGCAGGGTGGCTATTGCATGGAAGTTTGTTTTCTTGTTATACATTGTAAATTTCTTATTTTGAAATAACATGCACAAAAGAAATTAGTTATTAACTCTATTAATGAGAGTTATTGTAATTTTTATAAATAAACAAATTTGATCTTGGTCTGGTCCTCCATTCATTAGTATAATCACATCAAAGAACCGTTTCCTGTTTGGATTACACATTTGTGGGCCGGTCATTGATCTGATCTCCAAATTCAGAAGGGTTTACATAAATCCAGCAATCTTTTATAATTATAATCCATCATTTTAATTTGTTAGGTGCTGTTTGTGGTGAGTTTGATTTGTATTTTACTCCAAAGTACCTGTCAGCGTCATGACTGAGGGTTGGATGATTCTGGTTAAAATGAAAATCACAATGTTTTTGCTGAAAATTATGATCACGATTCTCTCCGCATTTTTTTTTGTATGTTGTTGCACTCAACTGCTACACGGTGTTAGTTTCGGGGGGGGGGGGCTCTGAGATGTTAGCTCTCTGAGCTAACATATCTGAGCGCCCCCCCAAACTGTAGTAAAGAGACCCCCCTAATATTCTGTTAGCTAAGACCCGTATACTAGTTTAAACTGGTAAAATGTACAAGGGAAAAGTACTGTTTCGCTTTTCATGAAAACCAAAACATCTGGAAAAGCACAATACTCGGTGACTTTCGGCTTTGTATCAACATCCATCTAAGCTCTGTGTCAATACTATGGTGGTAGAATACTCATCCATTCATACACATGAAACAGAGACAGAAGCACGGAGACTGAAGCTGGCCTCTACCTGTATTGAGACAGCATTTCTGATGCGAGCAGGCAGGAACTGGAGCATCTCCAAGTAGCAGCGTAGCAGGCCCAGTGTATAGTTGCTGGAGTGGACCTCTCGGTCCGCATCCTCGTAACTGAAGGGGTCGACGATGTACACCACGATGGCCGGTGGGAAGGACACCGCGTGGGACTCTCCATCTGTGGGCTTCCCCACTTTGTCTCTCTCCATTGTGCTGTTGAGAACGGAGGCAGAGGATTATTTCATCATTTCGAAACAAGAATAAAACACAGACGAGCTTTGGACGCACTAAATATGGAACCATGATTTTTCAACACGCTCAATCCCAAATTAATTGTGAATAACACTATTTTCATATGTGCTCGAACGAATCACGGTCGGCCTTATTTTACATTGAACACAATTGTCAGTATTTGTCTAGATGATCAAGTATTCAGAATTCTGTGATGAAGGCTCACATCCCATCATTTCAACACTCGAGCACCCAAGCATAGAAGCCATAGAAAAATGGAAATATGAAAATATATATGTTCCTAAGAGTTAGTCAATGTGACTTATCCTCCAGTGATATACTGAAACACGTGTCTTTTAGAAAGCATTCAAAAGAGCATATATCTTCCTAAACTACTTGGAAAAAGTCCATGAAGAAATGCGCGCAATCATGAATGTGCACAATGCATGTGTTGTATAACAGCGAGGAGCTCAGTAATTGTTGCGTCACTGCCCCCCCGGGCAATCGTCATAATGATATTGGCGTGATGATGCTGCTGCTGCTGCTGCTGCTTTAATCAAATCTAATTAATGCCACATTCCGCACAACAATTAAATCCTAGCTTTTTAAAATTCCACCTTGATCATCATCGTTAATGAGTTACCAGTGAAAATAGGATTTTCCCTAATTGCAGAATTACCCAATATTCAAATCTACACCGCTCAAGAAATCAATCAATAGGGGAACACCTGGGCTCACGCATGGATCTTGAATGAAATATCTAAGATGAAATGTGCGATGTGGGATTTATTGACAACAAGAGGACAAGAATTGTGAATGGATTCAAGATCATATCCGAAACCCAAGTGAAAAACTGAAATCAGGTGCTGATCCAACTTAGGAAAATTTCATCAAGACAACCATTAATATGGCTCAATCGTGTGTTTGGACCACATATTTTCTTAATGTATCTAAAGGAACCTTATCACTTAAAAGCAACAGGTGAGCTGGCGTGTCATCAAAGTTTGAATCTGGAACTTCACCACTAGATGCCCATAAATTTTACACAATGCATTTCTCACAATCAAACTCAAAGCCGTTCCCAGATTTTTGCACATTTGAGAGTTAGAAATCTTATCAGTGAAAATGCACAGCTGTGTAGTTTGGCAGGTCTGCCACTGTTTGATCAAAAACTGAATTGAAGAAGCTTTTCAGTATTGGGCATTAGCCGTACATGCATGAGAGATGGGGTTAGGTTTGGTTATAAAATGAAATAATAAAATTAAATGACTGCTATCAATGAACCTCCTCTACAAAATATTTGACGATTTTTCCAGATGCGTTGTCACTAAGAAGGAAAAAAAAAAAATTGGGCGAGTGAGTGAGTCTGAAAACAAAAAAATAGTGCCTTAGCCTAGATGATTAATTGTCTCTCACAATGACAACCTACCTCTCCGGCGCCTCAGTGGAGCCTTGGGACTGGTTGGCAGATGGCCCATTTTCTGACAGCCCCCCAGCACCCTGTGAGTTTGACTGGGGTCCGTTCTGAGATATGCCACCCTGCAAACCTGCTGTCCCAAAGGGTGAGTAAGAGCTTGGCTTGGCTGAAGTTATTCCACCGATAGTCTGGGAGCTTGAGCTGGAAGAGGGAGAAGTGCTGTTGACCTGGGCAGGCTGGGCAGTGCCGGTAGCCTGGGTGCTTTGGGGTCCTGAGGAGGTGCTGGAAGAGCTGGATGGCTGGGGGGAGGCCACAACAGGGTTGCGCTGGGACAATAACGAGCTGTCCAAAGACTGCTCTGCCAGGTATGGAGCTGAAATAGGTATTGAAGATAAAGGAAATTCTTATTTTTTCCACAAACCATCTAAGTCACTAACAGTAGTATTCAAATATTAAACAGTTACCTAGATCATAGCGGCACACTTGAGCAAAGAGTTTGAGCTTATTAAAAGCATCATTGTTTCCGTCTCTGGCTGCCATCTTATGGAACCAGTCACTAAGGGGCTGCTCTGTTATGCTCCTTCCTTCTGTTGTCGCGACCTTAAGTATGCCCTCTGGGTGACCCTTGCAGATGGGCCTGTGTTGTCCGAGCTGGCATGCCTGTCAAGACAGACGGGAGTGTATATGGAAATTAAATGTTGTGAGAAAGTTAATCATTCTTAAAAGAAGCTATTGTTTTTAGCTAGTTTCATACCTCATACATCGCACTAAGATCTTTGAAGAAAGCCTTCGCCCTGTTTATCAAAGCTTCATTTTCCGGGCAGATGACGACATATCCCACATCTCTCTGGGACCCAAAAGGATCCAAAAGAAGCTTCTCCCAGTAGGGCAACCCAAAAGGAGACAGCACCACAAAATCATATTCATAACCAACCAAAAACGTGGGGATGGGCAGAGGCTCAGGAGACTCGTCTGTGCCTGCAGCGAAAAGAGGACAAAGGTTGAATAACGCCATGGTCACACACCATAATGACGCAAACACTGAATGCTACATATTATAAGACTGGTGGGGTTCAAAATGCTTTCCAAGTACCATATGATCCCCGTCCAGCCATCTTGTGGAACTGTTGCCAGGTGAGCGGTCCCTGAATGCCCCAGGAACGCACACTCCTTTTTTTCTGAATTGTGTCCTGCAGCACAGGCTGGAGAGACAGCAATACTCTCAGGATATCCTGTGAGAAGAGCTTGCTCATGTCTGCTGCTGAAGGGAGAAAAATACGTGAGGTGATAAATGTCTCGGGTTTATCATGCGAGATAAGGAATTTGAAAAAGCTTTAACCAAGACCAAAAATAAAGTCATACAAAAATACATACATTTACATTTTGGCCACTGGTGGAGACAGGTGCTCTTCACTAGTGCTTCATCTACTTTGCCTCCTGACATATTGTCCATAAACTGTCTCCCATGCTCCAGTGCCATGTAGCAGTCATTGTAACAGTCCCGCTCTTCCACCCTCAAAAATGAACTGGGGGCAGTGCTTGGCTTAAGATATTCCACACCCGCCATTGGGGCAAAAGGGTTGGTACACTGGTCCTGCAGCAGCAGGATCAGCTCATCTGGAGGTTTCTCAGTTATGTTGCTTGTTTTGTTCGATGTGGCAGCTCGAAGCTCTTCGTAACACCGCTCTGTGTCTCGACTAGAGTCCGAGCCTCGTCCCACTACGTCGAGTTCATCCTCAAGAAACAAACCCGCCGATTGGCCAAAACGCCGGTTAGTCACAGCACTGAAGCCACATGTGCAAGGGTACTGGGCCTCGCCATTGTCCTTAAGGTACACGCCTACATCGGCTCCTCTGATGTTCATATTGCACACGCACACACAACAGCTGTCAAAGTTGCAGTCCTTGAAGAGATTCATGACCGACTCCGAGAGGATGAGGGTGACATAGAGACTGTGGGCCTCAGGAATCGAGGGCACGGTGGCCGGCTCGACAGAGCTGAGTGGTCGGCAGGTGGAAGGAGTGGAGGCGGGCGAGTAAAGGTCAGAATTGTCGTACTTGAGCGAGCCCTGCACACTCGATGGGCCGCGTGGTGTCCGTGGAGTGCGTGGTGTTCGAGGTGTGGGCACGGAGAACCGTGGCGTAGCTGGGGAGGGCAGGATGCCCGTGCCACTGTTGCTGGGAGGAGCACTGGTGGACATAAAGGGTGTGTGGGTCTGGGGGGTGTAGGTCTGGCTGTAGTCTGGCTCCACACTGGGGATGTTACTGTCATAGAGAAATGGACAACAGTGAAGGACAACATTTTTATATTGTCATTTCAAGAGATGAAAAACAAAAACAAACATTTCCAATCTATTTTCCTAAATTGGATTTTCCATAATTAATTAGTATCATCAATATTCTTTAGGCTGTAGTATAAACAAAACAGTTTTGAGCACCTATCAAATGATCTGAGAGACTGCAGGTTCAGTCTGTTATGACTGCAGGTTCAGTCATAACAGCAGAGCAGAGCAATTATTATATTAAATATGCTTCAAAATAAGTAAAAATTTCTGCATTTTGACATTCAAAATTGCTTCAATGAAATGTGTTCACATTCACATCCAACATTTTAACAAACCTCTAGTAGTCTTAATGTTTTTTCAGCTAAGACCGGTTATCCTCAATTTTAATAAATAAATACTTGTGTGACAAATCACACCTTTATCTTTATCTTGTTTTTTTGAATACAAACTCCTGTTTACGAAGAACAGAAAAAAAGTTCTGTCTAGACTTTATAAAGTGGCTGAATCACATGACTGAATGTCATGTGACTAGTTGGGACTTGACTAAATTTCCTATATCGTCATTTGATGACCTAGATCTCAAATAGTTTTTACTACACAAAAACAGAGAGTATAATGCTGCTTTCTACAACAAACATGTTAGTGAACATAATTTAAATCTACTGAATAGATTGAGCACCATACATGCATTTTTATAGTGGTGCCCATCTCTAAAAGTCCCCTTTTCCACAGTATCAGATAAGAATTGCAATCCACAAGGATCAATGTTTGCCAATAAAAGGACGGCACCAACTATTGACACTGACCCGTCTTTGGCGAGGAGATTGACACTCGTCACTGGGGGTATCAGTTCCATTTTACCCAGGGTCCAGCTGGGCGTGTACACACATTCCTCCGGCTGTTTAATAGGCAGCAGACACTGGCTGGGTAGTGTCTTCAGGGGGGCGTACATGGAGCAGCCGATGAACAACTGACTCGTATCCGGCTTGTACACAAAGGAAAAGTCCTAAAGACAGAGTAAAAGGGTGAACAACACTGATGTAGTTACATTTTCCATTTGCTCCACACTTGGCAGGGGTGTGACAAATCACACCTTTATCTCAGAGGGCTTTGGGCTACAGAATCCCTCCTCCACCTCCACCTTGAAGTGGTTGTTGAGTTGGCTGCCGTCCAAAAGGGTGAGGCCTGCCCCGGCTTCCAGGCTATCCTTGCTGCCTGAGTTCATGGGCGAGTATCCCTGCTGCTCCAGGGAGGGCGGGGTGGGGAACATCTTGTGCAGGTCTGCTGAGCCTGGAGAAATATCTCTTTGTTACTTCTCTTGAAACAAAAAGTGTATAATGGCTCTGATGCAAAACTGTTTACGGTTGCTTTATTTCCTTACTTATGCAAGACAGCGGGTCCAACGCAGCCGCTTTAGAGACAAACTTGTCCTCTGTACCAAGGCCAGCTCTTTTGGATCCAGGCTGTGATAACAAGGAGAAGAAAATGAATACTCAGTACAATGACTGGGTTGGAAGAGCTCACGACGAAACATCCGTTCCAAAACAAATTAAAACATTTGCATGCAAGACGTAAACATTTATAGAACAATCTCTTTCACAACACTTGTGCACTTACTGCAAGCTCGTCCTCATCTGAATTGAAGATTTTATCCAGGTCACTGTAGGACACTGCCAAGTCGTTCTCGTGGATTAAGCTGGTTGAGACTGGTTTATTTCCGGATGGACCCTGAGCATCTGCAGAGTAAAAAATTGACGGGAGACATTAAATAATACATCCAACTTTTTACTTAATTGTCATAACTCTGGTTGAAATGGGAAAAGGATAGTGTTCGCACCGTCTCCTGAAGTTCCAGGTCCTTCCTCTCCCTGGGTAAGAAAAAAAAAATTACAAGGGTTATTTGTCATTTTGTACAAAATGAAATAACTTCGTGCAGAGTATGCTTTAGCAAAGCTACCATTTTTAAACAAATACATTTATTTGCTTCTTTATTGCTTTGATGATAAAGGAGTAATGTGGTAAGATAATGAAATGTTTTGTCAAACTGAATCTACTTTTGCACTCCGTTTCAGGTCTAGAAAATGTCTAGGAATGCTGACTTCATTGAGGATAGCAAGGAAAACATTAAATAGTAGTGAGATCAAAAACGCAATCATACGAGACCAAAGCAGATTTTAGATATTCTAGTGATACACTGATCTCAACCGAACCTTGTGTTTCTTGTTGCCATCTCTCTCAGCTCCAAGCTTGTCCTTCTTCTCAGGGAAGCTGTCCTCTTCCTCTCCCTCTGAGAAGGCGTAAGGGTCCGGTTTCTCGTTGTGTTCCCCGTCACCTGTGCCGGAGACGAGATAGCTGTTTCTTCGCTGGGCGTAAGTCTTGATCAGCTCCTGGGACACTTTCAGCGGATACATGTGGCCAGACATCAACCTGAGAGGAAAGAGAAAGAGAAACTCATAAATACAGGCAAGCAGCAAGAATAAATCACTAGGTTTTGTTTTAATGCAGCCGATGGTGAAAAATTAAATACTTACTCTGTGACAGACACTACGCTTTCTGTTCCTCCGCCTCCCCCAGCATCGTCTCTCATTTTATCCACGGGTAACTGGGGTGTTTGCAAGTTAGACGCCTTCTTCCTGGGAAGGTTGAAATATTTCCAGGGGTTGTGGGTAGAGTCTGCATTGGGGGGGATGGCTGAGCCCACAAAGACAGTGGGTTCCATGTTTTCGTTGTAGGCTGGAGGAAAAGGCAGAGGCATCGGCATGTTCTCCAGCTGGGGTTCCTCAGATGAGCTCTTCTGTGGCAGCAGACAGGGCTCTACCGACGGCGGATAGAATGGTTGGTGGATTGGCGTGGATGAGTTCTTCATTCCACCTGGAGTCATGTCACGTTCTGCATGATCACAGGGGTGCGGGCTGAGAGGAGGGGGAGGCGGGGATCCGACGAGGTCTGCGGGGGTGGTGTGCATGTGTAGTGTAGGGGCTTTGGAGGGTACGGTGTCCACGTGGTGCAGGTTGGGATATGAGCTCTCTTCCTGTGGCCTTAAACAAATCCTTGAGTTCTGAGGCTCCAGGGACTGCTCCTCACTCACAGAATTGCGGTGGTGAAATGGAGTCTGTGGTCTCTTTTGCTGCTTCTCCCCCTTTTCTAACTTCTCGCCCAGCTTGTGCTTGGGGGCCGGCTGGGCAGGCTGGCCTAAAGGCGGGTGTCCTGAGGTGGTGCTGGATCGCAGTTTCTGATTCTTATGCCTGTGTAAATAAAAGACAAACTTTTTGGAAGATGCATTGCCTGAAAATAAACTAAAGGCAGTCGTAAGCATTACACTCCACCTACCTGGAGCAGTTGCAATGAGGCCGGTGAGTGGGCTCCACAAAATCCCAAAGTCCAGTGTTGTTAGATTCTTCCTCACAGGTGCCATTGCTCAAAGGCGTAAACTTCCTCCTGTTGAGAAATTGCCAATTAACATTCTATGAGTCAGCTGGAGGCACTTTGATAGGTGACAATAGTTTTTTGGAAGAAGAGACATCAAACATACTTGTGCCCGATGCGGTTTATGTTATACTCTTGCCACACAGTCTCCACCATCTGGCTGGCCAGTCTCCGAGGGATTTTACCCCCATGGAGGGTGTTGTGAGAGCTGTAGCTATCAGATGCAGAAGACAACTTGAGCCACCTCTGGACAGGCTGATAATCTATTCAAGACATAAAACCAGTGTGATACAGTCAGTTAGCAAAATCTCACGGTGATTCTGTAAATTTGTTTGATTCTGGTTGAAATCAGCTCCAAGTCATACCAGTCTGGGCCTCCTCTGGCGACGTCGGGGGAGTCAGAGTAACAGATGACATGGTATGGTCTCTATGATTGGCCTGTCCTTGCTGAGCACCACACATACTTCCTGAGGTGTTGCCTGATCCCTGAGGGACCACAACAGGGAGGTCCGACAGCGGGAGAAGCACCAGGCAGGAAGGGTAAACCATCCTTACTCCCGCTGCAACCGAACAAACAGTTATTGATTGCAAAAAAGTTAACTAGATACCACATGCACGGAATTGATAAAGTTTAATTTGTTCTAGTCAATTTAGTAGACTGGTCATTAAAGCCTTCATTAGAGTTTAATTCAGGCTCTCTGGAAGATATCCATGGGCCTACATTTCAAATAAGCTGATAAAATGAATTACATATTATGTTTACTTACCGACAAGGACCTCCACGGCCGCCAGCGAGTCATCTTCCCAGTCCGAATCCTCCATCTTGTCTTCTTGGACCTCCCTGGGGTTGGGGCTGATGGGATAAAACTGCCGCCATTCTTCTATGAGCTTCTGAGTGGGGTGGTCCGACATCTTAAAAGCCTGACCGGTGAGGGTCCCGTTCAAGCCGTATGGGCTCAGGATGACTGAAATGCAGAGACAATACAAAATTTGTGAAGGATGACTAAAAGAGAAAAAAGAAGCCAAATGCTTTACGCAATGTGCCTGGATGATTTGTCGTTACCTTGCAGGGGGCTGGAGCTCTGCTGCGCAAGGCTGAGATGCTCCTCACTCAGTCGCTGCAGAGGCTGATGCTGAGCGATCTCCACACTCGTGCAGACGTTGCTATCGCCGTGCACGAAGAAGGTGAACGCGCATGACAGGTGCTCACTGTGTGGCAAGGACGAGACAAACAGAGGTATAGTATTGTTTAGAGCTTTGTCCCATAGCTGCCCCCTGTGTACTCTCACACATTGTTAGAGAAAGACCCAGAAAGGAGTGAAAGGGTGGAGAGAACGGGAAATATTTGGGGTGTGTACCCTAATCCAAATCATGCGTCCAGGGGACAACAGCTACTTCCACTGATATGTGGCTGAGACATTAAGGCCTGCTGATTTCCAGAGTCACATACTGCTTCACGAGAGTCTGGAATTCATCAAATGTGTTCAATATACTTCAAAAAAGCTAAACAAAAATACACATTTTAGATTATTACAGACCTAACATGCTAAAATAATTATCAAATTTATTTCACGCTTCTTCTGGTAAGTCAGGGAACTAAATGCCCTAAAATAGCACTTGTTGACACAGTTACTGTAAAACCACAGTGCAAACTCAGCATTTTCCAAAGACTGCACTGTTTACTAGCCAGTGAGGACAGGGGACAGAGAGACTGCCAGACTCCTCTGTCAGAGCTGCCACACTGATACCTCAACACACAGTTGTACACAGCTTTATGTAAAAACAAGGAGAGAATGAGAATGGAGGAAATCCCCCTCCTACCCTATGCTACAACTCTTCTACGTAGCTGCTGAAACTCTCTGAAAGCACTGCCAAAGCGGCAAGAGGGATCTGAGCCAAAGAGCTTCACATAAAGCACGAGTCAGCTCGGATCAACACAGACAAGCAGCAGAGGTTCAAATGAGATTGTCAGGGAACTCCAGGATACACCAAACCCTGGAGATTCAAAAGTAAGAGGGACGCTACATCAGTGTCTCCCACTTTAAGTGCAAAGAGGTAAGAAAATACAGCTGCACAGAACCCCCCTGAACCACACAGTGCTGCTGCTGCTGCTGCTGCTGCTGGTTCATCCAAACTTTGCGTTTCCTGACCAGCAACACAGAGAAAAAATGTGGTGCTAACAATTACCATTATTTCAGAAGTGTTGCAACAATTCCTTAGGAAAGTCTAAACTGATATGGAAATTATGCAACATGTAGGATGATGGATAAGCCATAATTATCCTATAAAACTCGTATTTTTAACAATAATAGTCCTGAGAAACTAACATCTGATTTCAACCCAGGAGTCAAAAGTTTTCCCTGACTCAAAGTAACATGAATCTAGTACTCAAAAGTAATACAATCTTAAAGGAGTCCGATCAGATTAGTGGGTACAGTCTATTGTTAAGGAAAGACTTGTGATTGCCAAGACATTTCTCTTCATAAGATGATGCCAGAAAGATCTTCTAGCAGCAAGATTGTAGCTGGGTCCCATACGCAAAATCGAATGATTCAATAAGCCCAGCAGACACCAGGGATTAATACGGGAACGTCAAAGCAAAACCCAATGATTTTTCTTGAGAAAGCATTTATAATTCTTATACGGTCTCATTAATTGTTCCAAACAAATGTCTCCTGGAGAGTTTCTCTCCCAATTTTATAAGCCAACTCCCACATGCTGCAATCTTGACCAGAATTCCAGTCCAAGCGAATCACCCCTTTAGCACAACATCCTCTGCTGCTGCCAAATTAATTTTTCAGCAACGCTGCCGTTTCATGGTGGTGTTCAGAGTTTGCCATGAGTTCAATATGTCTGATATCAATGGAAAGGATCGAAACTTTAGACGGCGGCAGATTGTCACGTTGATGTCACCATTTGGACAACCAATACCATTTTCTGACTTTGATGTTTTATTGGGTCCTAAACTTTACCATTTGCTACAAAACTGGACTTCATGGTAGGATTAATTATTTTAATGTAATCAAAAGTGAGTGGCAGAGAAAACAGGGATGGCGCTTATCTTTCTAACCATTTATCTATCTATCTATACATAAATATAGATATGTATACATAAATATAGATATCTATATATAAATATATATAGAGGTAAAAAAAAGAAGATCAGGCCATGTAATTTGTAACTAGTAAGTTGCAGAAAAAGATGACAATTATTTTTGCTGTAACAGGACAAAAATAGCCGTACTTAAAATTGCATTTAAAACATGACTTTAGCGAGTTCTTCCAATCCGTCAACAAATACAACCAATTATTTCTTTATGAAGATAACTCAATTAAACAATATTGAGATTCTTTTTCGGTACTCTGTTTCATACGATTGAGGGCTATTACAGAATTGCCAAATGATTTACATTGTTCAGTTTGGAAGCTCAGCTGTTAATGTTGACGCTAGAGCACAGCTGATCTATGTGAATCATTTGTTTTGAGAACAGGAACTATTCCTGCGTGTTTCTTTAGTCTCGTGGCGCGCTCAGTCATCATGACTGAGCCTCTTTCACTGGGATTATCTACCTCTTTAATGAATAACAATTAATTTGCCGCGGCCTTATTTTCAAATGATCCGACTATATTTTTTACACATACCGACTTCTTGCAACAAAAATTTCACAGTTGTGTTTCACCAGTGCCAATTCGTGATTACTAACCCAAACACCATCAAGAAAATTGCCAAATCCATTGCCTTTAACTAAACATTGACAGTTTTACTCCTGCTATTCTAGTTTCCATGATCGTCACGCTGCAGGATTTTGTGTCATCTGAAGTCCAGGAGTAGTGTGACATGCGTGCATTGTGTCCCTTGTCGACAGACTAAACAGTAGCCTAGTTCACGTCATGACAACTTTCTACTTAGTTTTAGGATCTGCCGCTTTCATATCAGGGATCTTAAATTGCATATGCAATAAAACAAACATTGCATATGCAAATTTTTTCTTCATATTAAAAAAAGAAGAAAAGATCTGCAGATTTGCAAAGAAATGATATTCCTGCGAGAGAGAAAGAACTAGAGTAACAGATGGATTGAGATGTATGGAATGCTGTTGTACATGTAAATCATGTTCATTTGGAGACCTGACCACAAACTGATTTTGGACTTTGATTTGACGATCCAAACATTGGATGGAAACAGATGATCTGCTGTGGCAACCCCGAAGTGGAGCAAGCGAAAGACAAAGAAATACAAAGTATGTCATAACTTTGTTGTCTGTCATTAAGAACCTGAACCTACCTTTTATTAATTGTCTTCTCCTCCTTTTGGTATGGCTTAACGAACCACTTGCCGATACGAACAAAGTCCCGGTTCATGAGACAGCGCTCCAGCAGGTTGTGAATGGCCTTGAACAGGAGCGTTCGACACTCGTAGGACAGGCCACTCTCCCACTCGCCATCCTCCTCACCTGAGAACAAAGTGCATACATTTAACTTGATACGTCTACCTCTCACATCTGATTACCTCATGTTACCTCATGTTTATGTTTGCACATAAAAGAAAAACTTTTATGTGCAAATTACAGCCCTTTTGTAAATTTAACAGGCTTTTTAGGGAAAAAAAGTGCAGCGGCCAAATTATGAGGGGATACGATGATGTCCACAACGCAGATTTGAGATTGAGTTTGCTTATATTTGGCATATAAGAGTTGGTGTCTTTTAAAATTTCAGTCAAACTTTTGTGTTTATTTTTTCTAACAGATTTTGACATGCATGCATTTTAACATATGAAAAACATGAATTCCACATTCAAATTATTGGCTATCATGCAATAGCAAGAACAAAGATCTTTGTTAAAAAAACATTTCATTTTCTGTCAGAGTTAAACAATATTGTGAAAAGTTCCGATTTTGTTACTGCGGATGATACCAAGTCATATCCTTTTTTGTGAATGCAGGAATAGTCAAGAATGCATTTTCAAGAGCCATACTACAATAAGTAATAAATAGTTTTAAGTTTTTATACTCAGAAAATAAACTTTATACGCATTTGCAACTCGGCCAAAATCTGAAAAAAACACTTACTCTCGGTCTTTGTACTGAACAATCTGTTGTCTACCAGAAACAACTGGCTCTCCCTGAGACAAAATACCTGATAAGTGTGCATTTGTAAATGCATGATTACTAACAAAGCTGGAATAAACACCTAGTCCAAAATCATGGATGTGTCAGGTGACTATGAAGCACAACAGCTTGCTTACTCTTTTGCCATCATACAAGTCTGTAAATCTGTGGCTGAGAGCCAATGGATTCCACAAGGTTTTAGAGACTTTGAAAGACCTGTTTGCCACAAATCAGAGGCATTACAACTCTTTTCTGCAGTTTAGACTCATTGACATTAGCATTAAACATTTTAAGTTTCCCAGATTGAACCAATTTCACATACAATTTTATGTCAACAGAAATGTCAACCATTACACGTGTTTAAAAAAAATAAAATTTAATGTTGAGGATATTATCGCTAATTAAAAAGCATTGAACTTTATGTATAGTGAATGGAAAAACACATAATTTGGAGTATATGGACAAATAGCAATTACGTTTACATTAGGGGAATAAACTATATTTTGATAAAACCGATTGCGATACTGTGAGGGAAACAGATTCTCATTGTGAACCAGCAGAAGACATGGGGATGTTCATGCAGATGCTGAATGCACTTACTTGAGAGCTCATTGTGGATAAGTTCTGCAAAACTAGGATCATCTCCCCACCAGAAGAGCCAGAGTTCTCTGCGACCTGGGGTATGGTGCCTTCGCCACACACTTAGCACATCTGCTGCCAGGCATCGGCTGAAACTACACAGGATGGGGTCCTCCTCAGTCACAGGGAAAAGGATGGGCGACGAGGTGGGTCCTTGCCACACGAAACGTCGCCATTTTATTCCAGTCAAATCGGCCTTAATGGGAAGAGATAACGTATTAGAAAATCAAAAATGATCTCTTGTTAACTGCATAACTCAGGTGTGTTTCTTCCACCACATGCCATGTAAGAAGCAGCGGATGAACTCTTGCCCTGTCCCACAGAAAATTGCTTAACACAAAAAGACTGAGTCTTAATAATATCTTGGAAAGTTGTGAAGAACTTTACCTGTGACACAACAAATCAAGCCTGAAAACTAGAACTGTCAAGCAGTTATTTATTGACATTTTATAAGCTAACCAATTGGGACCAGCCTTCTGCACGTCAGAAGAAATCAGAAGAATTTTACAACAGCTACGTTTACTTATCAAACAAAATGTTTAATACTTTTGAAGTTGCACTTGGATCCGAGTAAATATGCTTTTGACAGCTTTGCAATAATTCCTGTTGCCCTGACCTGCTGCAAGCATTAAACTAGCATTAACAGAAGCTGGATATTTGCATTAAAGCATGTAAACAAACGTTGATAACATATTTAATGACAGTCTATACAATATAATTATCATTGAGTGTCAAGTGTCATTTCTATTAAAGTTATCTGACGTTGGATCAAGAATTGTAAGTTGCAGGCCCGATGCCTTCTCGCCTGTCTGCAACTGACGTTACAACGCTTGTTGCCTGATTAGCCAAAATGGCTTTCTGGCCTTTCAGTCTAACAGCTAGGGCTAGCTCCAGTTAGCACCCACACAGACTCACCAGACAGAAGAGGTTGGAGTGGCAATCCTCCAAACTGGCCCCGTTTGGTACAAAGCACGAACTCATCCTTTCACTGCGTGGTGGTAACGTTTAAGTCCATTGTCTCAATCCCCTTCTGGGGGGCAAAGCTGATCTCTTTAATTCGCTGGTGAAGCCTCGTTCAGTCGTTAACGATCCCGTTAAAGCGCTGACAAACTTGCTACACACAGCTAGCCACGGCTAGTCAAACATCCAACTTGTAACCGGCGCTAGCCGCCGTTAGCTCGCGTTAGACAGCGTCAACTGGAAGCTTCGGGCTCCTCGCTTCATCAACTCTATTTGAAATGTATTGTCTGCTCCGGTTAGCTTGTTGCTACATCACTTTAACGTCAAATAACGCCTCCCAGTGTTAATTTGATGTCAATTAACATTAAACCGAACAATAGGAAAAGTTACATGCGCAATAAAACATAAGGGCTTGAACACTAAAAACCAAACTTAAAAGCTTAAGTCCCTGTGTGCTAATGCTAAATGCTAATGGCAGCTAGCAGGTCTGAAACAATTTGAAAGCAGAGGAACTCTCCCCTCCCCCTGATCTCTGCTAGCCTGCTAGCACAAAAGCTAACATACCACAGCTCCAGCGCTAGCTCGCCAGCTACATAAAACAATTAGCTACGCCGCCCTCCTTTTCTCTAAAGCCGCCGCAGTCGTCCGTCATAGCAGAAGTACTATATAAAAGGATGAAATGACAAATCAGCGAGGTTACTCATCGGCTACTTTCCTCTGTCTCATCCATGGCTCCTGCAGATTTCCATTATTTCAGTTCATGGATTGAATTCTTTAATGGCGGCCAGGAGGACAACTCTGCCTCTCAGCTCCTATTGGCCAATTTGTGCTAATGGGGGCGTCATCCGTCTTCAAGTAGCTCCATGACTTCACAGTTTACAAGATGAGAACCCCAGTGCATCTGTCATGCAGTCAGCGATCACTCCACACTCATGTCTGCTACTAAATATGCTCTAACATCTGCTGGAGGTTCGAAGTCAACGGGAATCCCTGCTTATTTATTGCTGAATGTTTTAATGCATCTACCCAGGGAATGAGTGAGAGTTGTCTGACTCAGGTTTTTGCATTGAAACACACCACAGATATGAACTTATCGAGGTCAAGTTTTTTTTGAGACACAGAGGATGCCCAGCTGTGTATTTCGGACGTTAACATGTCAGCTGCAATATGCATGATAAATATTTGCACGCAACTATAATGCTGCCTTTGCGCTGTTATAACTTTGTCAGCCATAACA
The DNA here is from genome assembly GCA_009660295.1 of Lophius piscatorius. Lineage (NCBI taxonomy): Eukaryota > Metazoa > Chordata > Actinopteri > Lophiiformes > Lophiidae > Lophius > Lophius piscatorius. The sequence goes on from VRLP01001350.1 coordinate 24,072, forward strand.
AAAAAGTATTGAAGTTTGTAGGTTTTATGATTTAAAGTATCAGGTGCTCTTCGATATGGAGGATGAAAATGTCATGGATAAATAAAAAAATGCAGGAATATTATAATAAATGGATGCATTAATAGATGTTTAATAAGCACATATATTTAATAACTATAATAATAATAATACATTTAATTTATAACGCACTTTACATTTGGATCAAATCTAAAAGTGTTACAAAGTAAAAGCAGAAAAAAGCATCAATAAAAAATATAATAATAACATTTATTATTTATTTCCAGTGTACTGGAAACTTTGCCATCTAAGACATTTCTTGGAGTTTACGGTGTCATCACATTGAGTATATGTCAGATGCTCCTCAATATGGAAATTACATAATTATTAAATTACATAATAATATATAAATAAACAAATAAATTATTGAATGCAGAAATAAATAAATTAATGAATGCATAGTGTAAGTGGACAAATATATATATATGCAATTTTCCGTTACCTGTATTGTATTAATTAATTTTAGGATTTATAATAACGAAAGTCAGTTGCAATGTGCATGAAAAACATTCACTGCTGCAACTGTTGCTGAGTTAAAACAATATTTCAACTGTAAATAACTGTGACATCCAAGACCAAATTTATTGCAGTTTAAAGTGTTTATAACCGAGTATACTTCAGGTGCTCCTCAGTTTGGAGGACAATCAATGACATGCTAATTAATTAATGATACATAAAACAAACAAATAGTTAAGAGTAGAGTTATAAGCCGTTAATAAATAACTGTGTGACTAGATAACTATTTAATTATACAATTTACCATTTTGATTGATTAATTGAATGATTGATTGATTAATTCATTATTCACTGATTGGAATGTCAGCTAAAATGTTAATGGGAAAAAATTGTCTGCAGCTACATTACTGATTTGAAACGCCATTTTAACTAACTGTTACTAAATTTGACATCCATTATAACATCTGTTGTAATTCATAAGGTTTTATAACAAAATATAATTCAGGTGCTCCTCTATTTGAAGCTCAAAAACGCCATATGAATAAATAAATACATCAATAAGTGATTAAAAAAATGTAGAAATACATAAATGAATGAATGCATTAACAGAATCATTTTTAATTACGCAACTGCCTCATTTATTTATTTAATTTTTTATTGTTTTATCGTCCTCCATACACCATCGCCTGCCTGCCTGTCATATACTCATCAAACCACAGGGCGGAGACTTTTACAGAACCGTCACCCGCTTAGCCCCTCCCACCAGGGGCTGAGAGTCAGACGACAACAACATGCCGAAAACTACCTCAGGAACAGAGATCGAAGAAGGAAGGGGGGACAGGCTGCAAAGAGATCAAGCTAACCAGCAGTCTCCCAACATCGTGTCGCTAATATCCCAGTTGGCAGATGATAATTTAAGACTTCTGCGGGTAGGAGCCTCTTCTGTACGAGCGACAGCTGACTGAATATGCATGAATGTGTAACACGGTCAACTCACAGCTGTTTGATTCTCTGCATTAACACTAAACCATTTAGCTGGTTATATAGTTATTGTGTGATTGATAATAAGGAGTGTGTAAGAATTGACCACAGTGACTAGCACCAATTGTCCCTGTGGGGTTTTCTGATTCCTCTGTGTCATTATATATCTGTCCAGTTCTGTTTCATCATCTCTGTCCTGCACATGTTCAGATAGCCTGATGGTTTATCACTGACATTCTGTCCATTTAAAACCCGTAACTGCCTTCTTTCCTTTCTGACAGAATATAAGCACCGTGCTGGCAGTCGCTGGTGTTGTTGTAATATCAAGGAGTATCAGAGTGGTAAGAGACAGAAAAGCACACACAGTTGCATATTTGGCATTAAATGTTCAGTGCACTCAGTAGAGTGCATGCCCCCGCCAAGGCCCAGGGACCACTGTACGTAGATAAAGAATTATCCTAATGAGAAAGTCGAAAATATCTTGATCTGCAACTTTATCCATATCAAACGTTAATGGTGTCTATAATGTCCTAGTACTTATCCTCCCGACATGTTTCACGGAAATCTGTTTTGCGGATTTTGCATAATCATGCCGAGCAATCAACCAGCAAAAAAACCATACAAATGGACGTGGGTAAAAAAATAAAACCTATCTAGTGCAGGTGTTATGACCTAGCTGTCCCTCTTTTGTTCCAGGCTAGGGTCCATTCCAGCACTTTTACCGTAATCCATTTCTTCAGTCCGGGTCTAGAAATGTATAGGAAAAAATAAAGACGCATAAAACAAAATTAACTCAATCACTCATAGAACTTTCAAACTAATACTAAAGCGGAAACTAGACATATAATTGCAGACTGAGAGTCACATTTTTAACATTCTACTCTTAGACTTTAAGTTTGTGATTGACCTTCATTTTCAGATATTTTTTATCCATCTATGAGATCATGGAATGTTCCCCCTCTACTGTCCTCAGATCACCAAATTTAAATCTGCGTCAGAGATCCCTGCTCGTTTCATCGAGGGGAATGTCAGCCTTCGAGGGAAAGTTCATGCCATCAGAGAGGGAGGACTCGATGTGGAACATATCCCGATTTACCTGCCGGTCCTCTCGCCATTATTCTCAAAGCACAAACGTAATGCTGGTAGGCCTCCTGAGGAGAATCCTGCACACACAGAAGCAGCTTGTATGCCCTTCCCCCCAACACACACGCACAGACACACATACACACACACGCACACACACACACACGCACAGACACACACACACACACAAACAAGATCTCGTTAGGTCAAAAATGTCATTGTGACCTTTTTACTGTGTAATTTCAGACTCGGTTGCTTTTGATCATGATTCAGGAGTGAGCGTGACGGATAAGCTTGTTACCTATGTGATCAAATCATAACATTTACCGAGGAATTAAGTCAAGCATTAAATGCTTTATATAGAGTGCTCCCTCAGCAATTTGAGTCTGAAGGACCGGCAGGAGCAGCTATTTGAAAGACCTTTGTTTCACCTGATCTCCAGCGTTCTAAAGCCGGTACAAGCCATCATTTGGGCCCAGTTCTGCAGAGCGATCCCGTCCAGGAATTTTAGTCATATCTCAGTCAATCGTAATTATTTCTGATTTTCATTTTCCCTTCACAATAGCACTGGAGATATATTGAATTCTAGTAGGGCTTTATGTTGTATCGAAACCAATAATAGCCGAAATAATATTCTCAAAAGTGATGTAATTAATTTTGGTAACCTCACCAAATGTACGTAGTTATCTTATCAGCACTAGTGTTAAAAAACAAACAAACCCAATAACCAGCTAATTATGACAAGTACAAAATGTGCATGGCTGTAACTCCACAGGCCAGCAGGGATGTTTGGTTTTACAAACTATTGCTGATTGTATCCTCTATAGATGGAAGCACCACCCTGATGCAGGTGCAGCTTGCTGGGGTGGAGTTGACCTCAGAGGGAGGAATATGGCTGCAGAAGAACCTGTTACCGGCCCAAACAGTCTCTCTAAAACTAATCAGCCGAGAAGAGGACATACTACACTGTTTGGTGTTTCAAAGCAAGGTGAGACATCAACTAGTGGAGGCAGAGTGGGGGATTTACGGCTTAGTTATCCTTTTTATTAGGGGTTTACGGTCCTCTAAGTGTTTCCCTGTCCTCCTACTCGTCTCCAGCAGAGGAGGATGTGGAGCTACTGCATGAACGAAGAGGTCCTCAGGCTCGGCCTTGCTCGCACTGCGCCCATTGTCGGACTGCTCCCCGACAGTCGCCTCTACTGGCGTCTCCACAAGCGACTGCACAGGGCAGAGGTCAGAGCTGAGAGAAAGGGGCTGGGACTGTGGGAGCAGGAGAGCCGGTGGGAGAGGGCCTCCGAGGCTGTCAGGGACAGCGCTTTATTCAGACTTATGAGGAGGATCTTCAGACGGGGATGATGAACTAAGTGGCTGGTCGCCTCAAGACAGAACTTTGCAGTCCGAAAGAAAAAAAAAACTTGACAGCTCGCAAGCTGTTTTATTCATACTTCAAAACCGTCATTGTTAAATGGAGTATTGGAAACTCACAACAGGAAACCAAATGTACCATGTATCCATTACGCATCTGTAATGCCTCATGTGTTGATAAAAAGCACTCTCACCTCTACTTTACATTCTTAGTTACACCTTTTGTAAAGGATCATTGTTTAAATGTTCTTTATATGCTAAAATGAATTAAAGAGCCCTGATTCCACTCACCTCACTAAACAAACAGCTGAGCACAGCCTCCTCTGTTGGTTTGTATGTTTACCGGACCCCCACTAAACTTTAAAGAGGGGCGGGATACGTTAATGGTCTCCAAAATGGAGAGGGGGCTCCACTTATCCCTCTATGAGATCATTGTTGCTATAGAAACACCAAATGTGAAATACTAAAGGAAAGCAAAGGTTAAAATCTATATCGACTAGCCTGAACCCCCATGGGAGCCTTACAGGTTTTGTGTACAAGTGGGGGTCTTAAGTGCCCATGAAGAAGTTCCTTTTAGCTGTAATGTGACCCTGACATTAAGAATATTTAGTCTCTGAAATGGAAAAAGTGACTAAGCCGGTAAACTGTGACCCTATCATTATATGGTATTCCTCAAGACATGAAAATAGTGCGTAACAAATGAAAACATATTCATCTGTTGGTTTAATACAGTGGCTGCACATCAGCAACCCCTTTGGAAGAATAGCCCCCCCCCCCATAAAAAATGTTCTGTGTGTCCATGATCCTTGATTGTTTTCAGGGAAAGTCCCCTGCCTCTTTGTGCCCAGATTTACTGATGCAGATACTTCATCTATGCATGACAGAGGAGGAAGAGGAGCGGGGCCTGCAAAGGAGGCCATATTGTGACGTGTGCCCTGTGGGGTGCAGGGTGAGGGGGTCCGGGTGCAGGGAAGGGTGGTAGCGAAGCCCTCAATGCAATGAGCACAAGGAGATTAGTGCAAAACGGGAGGAGGGTCACAGGAGGAGAAGGGGATTTTGGGTCTGTTCACAAAGGCAGTAGAGGAGGAGTCACGGTGGAGGGGATAGGGAGTGAAGGAAAGGGTAGGCGGGATTGAGGAGGGGGGGGTGATGAATCAGCCATCCTCTCTTTTGTTGTGCAAATGTTACTAGAGACTGTTATGGCTGAAGAGGCCCGTGATTGGTGGAGGGTTTTAAATTGTAAGGTGCATTTCAGGCTGATGGCTGTTGCTGCCAGACTTTGAACTGTCACAGGGGGAGGAGTGGGAGGGAAACCACGGCAGAGAGAGACAGCAGGGGAGGCCGTGCGAAGCGTCTGAAGGTAGAGATCTTAGAGAATAAATGCCGTTCCTGAAGAGATTGAAATGCTTTAAGATTTCGCTGTAATATTTTGTGTGGCTGCATTCTTGGTCTGAACTCAGAGGATTGAGTGTTTCTACAATCCGGGGTCAATACTCGACTGAATCATACATTACGGAAAATAAACTCGACTGCAGAATGTTGATTCATTTATTTCCGATCCATTTTAAATAGGAAATAATTAGAAATAGAATGAGTTAAAGGAGAAATACATCTTTAAAAGATACATTTGTCTATTTTGTTTTGCTTTTATTGGTCAAAATGATGGCTGGTTAGAACAATTTTATCCCACATTATATCCGATATAATATTTCATTCGATAAAAAGAAAAGGAAAAATTGTCACACAGGACAAATTACAGTTTTATCCAGGACAAACAATCTGTGACTATTTTCTCACTCTACTCTCTCTTTTGTTATTGCCTTTTAATTGGAGGGGAAGTGATTCTCAAGTATCTCTTTGCCTCTGGTGTGGAGGAGGAATCCACTCTGAAATCCGGTCCAGCTTTTCCTAAACCCACTGGCCCCGCACCAGTAGTAGTCATTTGAAAAGGCGCTGTACTTGATGTAGTGGTGGGTACTTGCCCACACCAGGGAAACTGTTGAGACACACTTGTGCTCCAGGCTGCAGGGAATATCACTTATCTCACATTTTTGCCCTGAGACATGGATCTTCACCGCCTCAGGGACACAGGCGCTGGTGAAAGTTACAGGATCTTGTGAAGAAGCTGACAGTACTTTTTCACCATCCCAAATTGAAGTAAGTGAGCAAGTGGACTGGGATTTTATATTTAGAGTAAAACATCATGACATTATGTCACACACGTTGTTTCTTACTTGCCACGAAAGTTTGTTTCTTCTGTAGTTACTGTGGACTTTTCTGACAAGTTTTCAATCTGCATTCCTTCTGTGTACATGTATACAGATGTGCACTAGTAAGTCCTGAGTGCTTGGACACATGCTCCATAAAAGCAAACCCACTCAGGACATCATCTGTATTGCACCTCTTCAGCTTTTCAACATTTCTTAAATTCTGACAATCACCAAATCGCCCAAGCTGATGTTGCAAACATTTGTCACATGCTTTGACTTTTTTGTGATAAGAAAATCAGCTATTCATCCGTGTAACTGTTGACATATTTTCTGCTGCGTGTGTTTCACATTTTGGAGCTCCTTCAACAACAGAGATTTGCAGTGGAGGAGCTTAACAAAGGCCTTTATTACCCTCAGCCGGTAGCCATCCCAGAGAGAAAGAGATGGGGCACTCCCCCATCCCAGAGCAGAGTCCTTGGGGATTTTTTTTAATTTTTTTTATTTAATTTGAGTGTTTTTGGCTGTGGTGTGAAAGAGAAAAGAGATTTAAAGAGACAGAGAGCTGCTGTGACACTGGCTGAAGTCTCCATCTGTGCACCTGTCTGACGCACCTTGAGGCGTTTTGTCAACATCTCATACAAGGAGCGTCTTTGTCAGGCAGAGCTGGTGAGGCTTAAATGGAAATTGATACACGCACACACCTCTGGGTCAAATGGAGTCACTTTTTAATGCGCCGTTTACCCGAATAAGTTGCCAGTAACCTGCCAGTACGTTTAGATTACAATCAAATTAAATGGAATGAGTTAACTCAAAATCCTCCTGTAACCTATACTATTATTATTAGTACTATTATTGTCTGTTGAGTTTGAAGTATCTTTGAATTCATGACTTTACGTTACACGATCAGTAAACAAAGTTTAAATTGATTGAAAACGGCGAGTTTGATGAACACAAAATAAAGCAAATGTCGCTGTTATTCAATATTTCTTTTAATTTTGTAGAATTTTGAAGAAAAATTTAAGTCTGAGCTGCTCGTTCCAATCTATTAATTTGAGCATAAGTTTTACAGTGTGTACAGTGTGTACAGTGTGTACAGTGTGTTGTTCTTGTAGATTGAAATCCTTTCTGACATGAGATAGAAGTTTTGCTTCTACCTGCAGCCACTAGAAACACTTACTGGTGATCAGCTGTGTCACAGGTTACTTGTTCCATCACATGTACAGTAGACGCCATACTGTGTGTGTGTGGGTGCATGTGTGTGTGTGTGATGGAATGTTTCAGCCGTAAAGTGACTCCCTTGTTACTGTGTGACTTGAAGCATTGTGAGCAGTGTATCAGCTTGCTGATGTAGGAGTGGAAACATGACTCTTTGTGGGTGCTGTGATCCCTCATGAATAATGGAGGCCCTACTTCCTACTCTTCGCAGAAAAAGCGATGGGGAACATTTGGGGATTGAGTGACCCAAACTGTGTATATAAAGGAATAACTATAAAAGCAGAGATTCTGACAGTTTCAGAATCGTGAACATGATGACTGCACACGTGTGCAGATGTGCGCACACAAACATGAAAATGGAGACTGTAGGTACTTGAAGAAGGTGACAAGCGTAAAATGATGGAGGACCTCATATGCCGTCCAAGACATGAGAGTTAAAGTAAAGGATAGGAACAGGAGGGAGAGTCTAACCTGAAATCGATCCCACAGTTTGACTTGTGACCTTACCCACCCCTGATTTCACCGGTAACCCACCGCCCACCCACTCTAAAACACACGTGGAAGTTACACGCAACTTTACTTTTCGATATTTACCTTGTGAAGTGCCAATGTTCTGCTTCTTCTTTCGTCACTAATGCTATACTTATTCTAAGGGTTCCATACCATATAGCATATTCAACCTACACACTGGAAAATGAAACATGGACGCAGTTTGCGTGACGTGACTTTTTTAAGTCGGAAGAACTAAATGATTTTATCTATCAGGATAAAAACAGGATATCCGCATTAATGAAAATTTAAAAAATCTGGATTACATGATTGTGTTTAGTACAGCCAACATAATTATGTTTAAATAATTTGACTGAACTGTGTTCAGTAAATGAAACATGGATGTTGTTTGTGTTACAAGACTTTTTTTTCCCTGTTGAATGAATAAATTTTTTGCATCTTTGACCATTAAAACAAAGGAGATCGACTGCGTTCATGTATTAAGATGTAATAAAACAATAAAAGGTTTTCGGGTTAAATAACTGTGTATATTACATTCAACATACCGGTTTAGTACTTGCAACATAATTGTGTTTAGTAGATGAAACAACAGTTTATTAAATTCAACATAACTGTATAATGTCGCTGTTAATGAAAATGTTTTGGTGACATTTGCTTGAAAGTATTTAGTTTATCATTTAATTACTTTTCTAATCCTCTAATCTTTTCCCCCCATTTATTCAACCTTCTTTTCTTGGAGAGGTTCTAAATTAATTTAATCTAATGAGTATACTCTTTCAACAAAATTTTATAACAAATCGACACAAAATAAATATAGTTATTCAAAATATAAATAAACAAATTATGAATATACATAATTATAATGTTATAATGAAAAAAAGCTGTTAAGTTGATTTATTTACAAATTAGTTATAAAAATGACCATAAAATTCCTTAACATAAACTATATGTTAAACAGATCCTAGACTCTAACTGCAGCATTTCAAAAATGACATCAGAAATACGTTTAAATTGACATTTTCGATGTTTTAAGTCTATTTCATATAGAAATGCGCAGGTTTTAAATCTGGTGCTGGATACGGAATGTCCTCCTGAAAAGGAGACGCTCTGGTTTGGATGCAGCTCACCTTTACAAAGGAGATCCATCACTTTTAAACATATTTGTCTTTATGACGCCATGGTGTTGTCAGGACATCGTCTGTTGACACGCTCTGATAACTAAATTGCCCATCTGCAATTCAACTTTGACCCCTGGTTGACCTTGGTGACTCTGTCTCCTTATCAGGGCGAAGGCTCACAGGAACAGCGTTTATGTCTTCCTGCGCTTTCATCTCAGCCTGGTGAAAACACGCCGACTCTGAAGAGGGCTGGAATGATTGGTTGATCACTCACTCTGTCGATCATCATTGTTAAAATAAATGCTCCCCCCTGGAAGAATGTACAGCTTTCCTCGATTGTTGCTGAGAGTTTACTATATTCTAGTTTTGAAGTGTTGGTGAGACAAAACAAATGTTTTGAAGATGTCACCATCTATGAATCATTGTGATGACACATTTAAAAAAAAAAAAAAATAAGATAAGGATTGGATAAGATAAGGAGTAATTAAAAAAAAGAGTAATCAATAAATCGAAAAGATTATTTTTAATTATATCACCGAAAATTTGGGAACATTATAAAAACCGGTATTGCCGAGTTTGCGTTCGCACCGCCGTCTCATATGCGTCTGCCGCCGCCGAGCTTCCTTCGTGTTAATGCGATAACTCAAAAATGATTAGATGGATCATTCTCAAATTTTATACTTGCATATGTCTCAGTGCAAAGATGAACTGGATTGATTTTGGTTGTATATTTCTCAACAGTTGGTCCAATTTAGTTCAAATTTGGTGAATATGAATCAAATTGTTTATATTATATTTGACTCTAAATGTTCATATTTTTCTCACTAGGGGGAGCTTCTTTTTCTTTTTAATGAAAAACACTTTCCTGACATAACTCCCTGTACCATTTTGGTCCAGGAATGGAGTCCATGATTCAATTTGAGGATATCTTGAATATATGATACTTTATTGTAAAAGCTCATGTTTTACTCATAACAACATTTAATGTGAGTAGTTCAGTCAGGGGGATTGCTTGTACAACGTAGGGGATTGGGGTCTTTTTGGGGGATTTACTCTTGCTGGTGGGGACAAAATGTGGGACTAGCTCAGAGTCAGTCCAGTCAGTTTCAACATGGTGAGAACTCTGACATTAAAATCAGACATTTGAAGTATATAAAAACAATGTTAGGAATAGAGAATGAAAATAAATTCAGCTTCATTAACTGTTGACACAAATATAAGGTGTAGAGATCCATCACAAGCTACGAATGTGTGAAACGGCAGCAGTGGGTCTCTCTCTCTTTTTTATCGGTGCGTTATCATTTTCCAGTTACTCGACATCAGAATAAGAATAGGATAACACCAACTATTTTTTTTAAAATGGGGCACATCCAAATAAGAAAATAACAGCATAGCCAGAGTCATGCATAAATCAAATTAAAGATATGAAGCAATATATTTTCTGTATAGATAAAAAAAAATACAAAAATTTTAGTGGAAATATATATATATATACATGTATACACAGCAAGGGTTCGACTACTAGGTTGTAGTAACGATGTCTGACCATTCTTAACCCTCGCTGTGTTCATATTTACACGCCCGCCGCACCGACACATGAAACAGACGCTTCATGGAAAGAGTCACAGAGAGAAAATTGTTCATACATGAATAGATAAAAAAAACAACTAAATGTTAAATGTTTTTTCTTTTTCTCTTTTTCATACTCATGTTTCACGTGCAGCTGAAACTTTTGTATGATAAATAAATAAGCGAGTTAAGGAGCGCCCCGGGTGCTCCGAGAAACAATCAGTCTATCCATCAGCAAACCAGGACTGTTTACTCTCTGCTCTGATAATTGCTTAACAAACAGTTCCAAGCTACTCATTGACTCTGGAGCTGCAGGACGGCGTGCAGGTTGACTGCCTTTGTGTTCCCCAACCTGATTGACTTCTTCTTAAGGTAGATATTAAGTAAAGGAAGTAATAAAATAGAAGTGAGTTGGATAAAAGCCAGTGAAGTGGTGTTGCTGGCTGCACAGTTGCCTCACAGGAAGAAGGTTTCTGGTTCAAATCCACCTGGGGCCATTCTGTGTGCAGTTTGCATGGGTTCGCTCCTGGTACTCCAGCTTCCTCCCATAGTCCACAAACGGGTGAATTTTTGACTAATTGTCTAGAGTGGACTCTTCCTTTTACCTGATGTCTGCATGGAAAGGCTCCAGCCCCCCGAAAGAATGAATGAATGAATGAATGAATGAATGAATGAATATGCGCTGACTGTTGGAGATTGTCTTTAAAAGTCTGAACATGTCCAATAATCTCTCAGTATTTGTAACAGCAGGTCACATAAAAGGGTGTATCTCATTAATCATGTCTGAAGTGAGTGCTCTTTGGCATATGTCGATGTGGGATGACAGATGCTGCAGTCTTTGTGTCATGAGAAGGACCATTGTTGCTTCCACAGAGGCTCACATGGGGGGGATTCGTGCAATGTGACATATGCAATGCAACGTAAAGCATCCATAAAAGACATAACATTGCACCGATTAAGATTAAGATTGAGATTTTTCTAGAGTAACGTCTGATGGGGCCGAGAACATCGGCAGTCAGCCATTAGACAAAATACTAACAGGCCTAGTTGAGCAGATTAGCAGACAATAAAGGTTAAACCAGTATAAACGCTGTTTGAGATTAAATATAAAATGGAGCATTTTAAGTGTTAGGTGCTATCAAAGATACCAGATATCAGAGGAAGTCCTAGATATCTGTACGTTTGGATAACATATAGAATTAATTCGATTTTTTTAAACGATCCATTTAGTCAGAACCAGATTTCTGTTCAATGGCCAAAGGAGAACTGCAGTAGTTTATCCAATAAAATGATAATGAAAACACAGATCCCTCCATTTTATGTGAAACAACTACAGCCTTTATAAAGGCTTTATAAACGCTGTCGTCACTGACAGAAAGGGTCGTCTGAATCCCCGAAAGGCCTCCAATCACCTGCGCCTCAAATTGATGTTAAGTTTGAAAAATAGTGTTTCTCATAAAAAGCTAATAATAATAAGAAGCTCCCCTTACTGGGTAAAATAAGAACTATTAGAGTAGAATATTTACAAGATGGATCTCCACGAGTCGATTCAAATGCACCAAATTGGGACTAAATCATACCAACAGTTGAGAAATTATGGTTAGAGGTGAACCGATTGCAATTTTCTTGCCAAATTTCGAATACCAATTTCCGACCAGTCGATGCATCTGATCCATCAGAGCACCTCTTATCATTGCCCTAAAATGTTTGGAATAATGCCCTCCCCTAGGGTCGAATATATACAAGTGACCTTTACCAAAATCAATACCGGTCTTCCTCGCACTGAGATCTATGTGGGTCTAAAATTTGACAACGATCCATGAAATAGTTTTTTGAGTTAGGAAGGATCAGCCGTGGCGGCAGACGGGACCGTTAAAGTGGCGTTGACGATTCTGTAATAACCCACGACATTTCAGGAATATAATTAGATCATATTTTTCACATAAGTAGAAAATAAATATGAAGCTGAAAAAAAAAGCTGAAACACAACACAAAACATGCAGATCAAATTTGACCTTACCTGCAGCGTTTCTGCACGAGTCCCATCAGATAGATTTTCATCTGATCCCATTCTACATACATCTTTTCTTTTCAACAGGAAAACCACCAGAACCAGGGAGTTTCATACTGTGTGTTTAATATTCACTAAATATTTTGACATTCAAGGCTCTTATGCTTCTTCTCTTTCTTCTCCCGTGTTGGCTGAGAGCACAAATAGCACACTCATAATATAAAGCTGGAGCTTCAGTCAGGATATTAAGCTGGTAGGTGGATTCCTCAACATGACAGAATCAGGCTTAATGCTTCCCCCAGTTCCCATCATGCACTACTAAGATAACCAGCTTCTCACATTTAATGGACACACCTGAAAACATTATCATTATACTTGGGTTAGTGAATAAAAACCCTTATGCAAAAATGTGTTTTTGCCTTGATATATTTGTGACAGTATAATAAAAATGCTAATGATCAGCGGAAATCTAAAAATGCTTGAGGTATTACTCCTGAATGCACAAGCATTTTTTGGTAATGTTTTTGTTGATGTTTTCTGTCAAACCTCTACATTCTGGTAACTTCTTGTTAGCATGACGTCAGTGGATTTCAACAATTTACCTGCATCATGACAGGACATGTAATTAAAGCCGCTCCAACAACGTCTCCAGTCATGCACCTCTGCTCGGCTCCCATCTGTAATTTGGGCTCTGTTATGAAAACAAACACCAAATTAGAAGCGTTATTCCATAATTAAACCGCAGGCCACAAGGGGCCGTGCTCTGCAGCGAGTTCAGAGCGGCCATGAGGCGGAGTGTGGTGGGTTTGAAGAAAAGTATCATATCCAAGACAATATGAGGTCATTGCAAATGAGAGAGCAGACGTTATGACATGAAGTCAAAGCTTAATTTGGCTCCAGGGAGCTGGGATTATGAGCAAAAACATTTTCCTTTAAGCTTTTAGCTCTTCTTGAAAAACCTTTTTTTTGTTGCTGTTTTCATTAAATCACTCTCACATGATTTTTCTCACAGTAAACCAATTGCCCGCCTTTTTTTTTCTTTCATGGAGGCATTCCTTTCTATTTTTCATTTCTTGGAAATTCAACTTTACAAGATTTCTAAACCAATTTAAAACACCATCACCAATACTGAGTATAATAAATCCAGTTATACTCAAATATTTCTGTTGACACAAAAGGTAATTCTGTATTTCCTTAAAGGAACAGTACTTATTACTTATGTCATGTAGAACTGTTGTGAGAGAGGAGAGTTTATTTTGACTCTATTAGACAAAGAGCAGCTTAATACACTTACGGGCTTAGAATAAGAGTGTCCTTATTAAGGGTTTGTAACTAATTTACACATGAAGTGTATGAACTCTTTGTGAATCATTAATACGCCGCTATAACTGATTGTATTTAACACGGACCGGCCGCTTGCCAAATAGTGAGACCACATTTATAAGCACTATTTAGTCTCAGAATAAAAAGTGCTGCATTAACTTGATATTGCAAAATAGTGAACCTTGGTTGGGGATATTATGAAATCGTCCTCACCGCCAAAATTTGCAGCCGTCATCATTTTCAAATTTTATACCCACATAGACCTGAGTGCGAGGAACAACTGGATTGATTTGGGGAAAGGCTTTTTCGGGCCATAATTTCTCAACGCTTTGTCCGATTTAGTCCAAATTTGGTGCATATAAATCGACTTGTATATTTTATCTTTTACTCTAATAAATCATATTTTATTGACTAGGGGGAACTTCTTATTTTTCTTCCCAGTACCTCCTAACCCTTTGTCCAATTCTATCCAAAATTTGTGAATTTTTATCGACTCGAGGAGATGGAGATTTTTCTCGTATGAATTATATTTTACTAGTATTAAAGTTGTAATTGTCCCAGTAGTTAGTTTTACTATACTATATATATATATATATATATATATATATATATATAAGTATATTTTCTCATTAGGGTAGGTAGAAATTTTTTCTTTTTCTTTTTACAAAAAATACTGTTTTTGAGCCACAACTAGACATTTAATCAGGGGGGTTGCTTGTACAATTCAGTGGATTGGGGGACATACCTTTGCTGTCAGATGACAGCATAGGCCTTTTTTTTAATAAAAGGTAGAGTTATTGATTTACAACCATTTAGAAATCCTGTATAAAGGTAGTCTTACGGTGAAGTGGATCCTGCCATCTTGACTGGGTTCTGCACAGACCATTGTTCAGTGTGGCGCTGGTGTCATACGATCTGTCATAAATGCCACAGACGTTGGCGGCTCCTGCCTTTGAAACCAGGTGAGGGCAGGGTCACAGGAAAGAACTTTCACCTCAAACATACTTGACCCATTAACTCTTCTTCATACGGCCAGACAGTCACCTCTCCTCGGGTCAGCCCGCACCAGGCAGCAATAACTGTCCAGAGCCTCGCTTTCCCTCCAGACCATTCATCTCCTGAGCGTCTGTGTTTGTGAGAGAGAGAGAGAGAGAGAGGGAGTGTTTGTAATGGAGCGCAGTAAATCACAGAAAGAAGGATGAGCAACAGGTGGCGGGGACACTGAACAGTGGGACTGGCAGGGGGAGCGATAGGAATGAAAAGCCATCAAGACGAAGTGGTGGAAAATTGGGCATCCGGATATAATGGTGAGAAGTAATAGAAAGAAGATAAATGAGAGCACATGTAGAGATATAAAGGGGACAAAGGTGCACAAAGGGAAAGGGATGGGACCGCTCAGAGGAAAAGAGGAATCCGGCTCATTAGCTGCCTGCAACTATTACTGTGGTTTTATTCTCCTGTTGAGTTTGATCACAATTACAATACAGGGAGGTGTGGAAAAGGTCAAACTACTACGACTCCATGAATAGAAGACATAACATGATAAAAAACTACATGATAATATAAGATAAGAAAAGAAAATATAAAACACAGTGAAATGAGACAAGATTAAGCTTTATGAATATTTATTTACATGGAATGAAATTCTTGTGACAGACATTGCACCAATATTCCAGCAACAAAACTCAACATAACTTGAGTAAAGAGACTATAGAGAAATCTATGAGATATTAAGTGCTTAAGAAGTATATGCAATCCAGGGCCTCAGAACAACAACTTATTCGGTTGAGCGTAACAATACACTTGTTATTAATATAACAAAGTCATTTTTGAACATGATAATCAACATAAGAAGCGGTTTGGATTCAAACCAAAATCGCACAAAGCAACAATTCAGAGATAACAAGGTGGAAAACTCTGTGTTCTCTCTCTCTCTCTCTCTCTCTCTCTCTCTCTCTCTCTCTCTCTCTCTCTCTCAAATGGTTTTGGTGATATAACTTGTACTATTTGTTTTGAATTGTGTTTATCAGACATTATACACATTCAGTTTTTTTTTTTGGTATAAAATATAACCAAACAAATTCAATTTTGACATCATTCAATTCCTGTGAAACATTTGTAATGCTCCGTTTTTTTCTCTCCTCCCTCGTAGGTCATCCTGTCCCTGTTGTGTCCCTCCTCCTCTCACCATGAGCTCCCGGGTGGTGAGCAGAAAAGGAGAGCCCCAGTACCGCCGGCACTTCCTCACAGACAACAGCACCTTTCACGGTAAATACCAGAAACACACTCGAGAGAATACCAGGCCTTTGTCATTATTATTCCTGATGCTGTAGGCCGTGGGAATGACCAGCAGAGGGAAACCTGCCTCCACTCACTCAGATCATCGGGTTTCAAATATCAGAACACAAGATTCATGCCTGTGGAGAAGACAGTTTTGTTATTCTGGAAAGCAAACCTGCTGCAAGGCATTGAATCATGTGTGACATAAATGAAAAACCAGAGAAAAACCCTGAAAACAAATCATTGGAGTTGTTATTTATTTAGTTGTTTTTACTTCTGGGCATTTTTTTAAAATTAAACACACACACACACACAATCTTCACTTCCTCCCTTTGAAGTCAGCACTGAACACCCACATGTGGAACTATCCTGGTCCAGCACCCTTAGTTCTGACCAAGTTCCCTGTCCTTGCCACCATATGGTCAGGACCCTCCAAGTTGAACGACATCTCAATGTCTTCAATGAATATGATAATGTATAAATATGATATATGTCAGATGGATCAGTCAGACGATAAATCATCGCATATTTAAGTTCTAAGCACCCGCTTGAGTAAAATTACATAATTATATATTGAGAAATGCATTTATTCAAATTTCCCAGAATCAGCATAAAACTCAGCATAAAAAAAAGCATAAAAATCATCATATATATATATATATATATATATAGATAACTATTTTTTGAAACAGGGCGTTAATATGTCCCGATACGTTTTCAGTGTGTGAACACTCTGCACGTCAAAGAACTGTAGTCAGAATCCAGGCTTTGCTGCTGTTGAGGGACTGACGTCGTTAACTCGACTGATCTGTTCCCTCCTCTGTCATGCTTGGAAACCAAAAATGATTGGCCTATTAATGAGAATTTCACGCGCAGATACTTAATTTTCTATTCAGCACTGGGTAATTCCTGCATTTCATATTCATTCTAGTAAAAGTCTCTGCCTCCAGACACTGATTTCTGTTTGCATTCAATCAATCCCGTCATTCTGACAGTTTGTCTATTTTTGACAGAACAAATTTCAAAAACACGCCCCTCTTTTTTCGCCCATTTATTTTTCCACATGACTTTGATCCGTCCTCCTTCTTGTTTCCTGTCTTTTCTGAATGACAGGGTGGCGGATGGTTTTTGTTTGGCCATGGTACATAAATCAGCGTGGGTAGGGTTTTTATGGGGTGGGAGAGGAAGGTCTGTGGACTGTGATCACACAGGTGTGGAAGAGAGGTTTACGCATGAATCAAAGTGATCAGTCACTGGAACGCCTCACGTGATGGTAGTACACGCACACACACACACACACACACACACACACACACACACACACACAAACACACACACACACACACACACACACACTCCAATGGAATGACATGGTTTCCAGTTTAAACCTGTTTGCCCATAAGAAAATGACAACACCCCACAGATAAAGGTTAAATACCTATACAGAACCAGTAATTTTAACTCACCGGAGGTTTTCATGTCATGTGAGCGAATGATGTCACAAAGGGACAAGGTCGCTAAACAACCACATTTACTTAAAACTTATTTCACCTGGTCCCACAAAAGTCTATTGAATGAATGGTTAAAAAAGGTTGAAAAATTATTATTATAAAGCAAATCTCAACACCACGTCTTAATTGAGTTCTAAGGCAAATAGTAAAGATACATTTAAGAGACAAAGTTATGTTTCATTTAACTGACGTGATTATGATACACGCACTTAACACAAATACGTGACCCCAAAACCTTTTACAGTATGCTTAAATACACACGTTGACTCACTATTTCGTATTGAAAAATGTATTCCACTTTGATTGAACCTGGCAGGAGCAGGATGTATATGCTAAAGTATAAGGGGCCAAGGATGGAGCCCTGGGGGGGTGGGGCTCCCCAGGGCTCCAACCCTGTAATCAATTTATTTCAGTTAAATTGATAACTGAAATAAATAATACAAAGGCATAATGTCCCCACAGTTTCTCTTCTTAGTGACGACGTTAATGGGTTCGAAGAGAAAGTAATAAATACAGGTGAAACGAGCTGGGTTCTTTCTCTATCCGTGCAGAACCCCTCTGGGGGTCAGACATGAGTCCGCGCTCCTTCAGACGGCACCAATCCATTTGGTCACCTCTGCCTTCGGCTTCATGCTGCACATGTGGGTGTATGTGTGCGCGTGCCTCTGCGCGCGCGTACGTGACTGGTCACTCCATAATTGTCTCTTGCCATCATAAATGAAAAGGCTTTAACTTGGACCAGCGACCGTGACTAATCTGGGAACAACAAACTTTGATCAGGGGATGGACTCAGGGCTTCCACCGTGGAGGACGGACACGCACAAACACACGCACGCCCACGACTCAAGAACTTAATGGCTATTAATGAATGTTTACACCGAATCTTCGCTCCCCCTTGTCTCTCCTCTCTCCCTTGGGAGCCAGTGCGTGTTCCTCGAAGCACACCTCCTTTTCCATGAAGCCTGTTTCCCCTTCAGAAGAAACTCAGCGCGCACGGAATCCTACTGCATTAAAAATATTTTATCTCCCGTGGATATTAAGGAATGACTGAACAAAACCAAACACGAGTGGGCTGAGTCCAGTTTGTAGGGGAAATCAAACAGGTGGAGCGAAGCTGGTGTAACGTCCAACCTGGTGTAATGTCCAGTCTGGAGGTTTTAAGGCACTGCTCTGCGCACGATCTCCCACTCACCTGCACCCCACGCCAGTTTTAAGCGCTTGCTTTTTTAACAGCCACTCTGTCAAAGCATCCAGCGGGCGATTAATCGGCTTATTGTGTCGCCTCTGCGTTGCGCGGAGAGGAGAGGCTGTGCGCGCAGCAGCTTTGGATGTCAGGGTTTTCGTTGGAGCCTGAATCCACGCTTCAGACCAAACAGGGGCGGCAGATGCTGAGGAGCGGAGCGGACTCGTGGTGTGGGGACAAGAAAAGTGACTCTCGATCATCATGGCTTGCTTCAGGTGAAGATTATGAGGAAGGTGTCATGTCAGAGATGCTTTGATTGTACTTCAAACCGTTATGACTAGGACATAAAAATGATGGTAGAAACGCATGGAGGGACATTCTGACAGCAGAAACTCCGGTCCCAAATGGCAGAACTTGAAGTTTGCAGAAATCTCAGTTTGGAAAAGGGTGAGTGATTATCTTCTATATTTATCTTGTTTGGCTGTTTCCTCTTTTGGCTCCATATGGAGGGCAATACTCCTTCCTCTGGAAGTCTTCACTGCTAGTACACTGTAATCCACGCATCATTTCTCCTTTGCGCTTGTTGTTGTGGAGAAATTGCGTCACCCACTTTTCTACAAATACTAGGAATCAATATATAGGAAATGCAATGTTTGCATGAAAGGATAATTGTGCAGTATTTAATGTTTATTGACAGTTTCAGAGTGAAATATGTTGTTTTTTTTGACATGATATGAGTTGAATTATTCTCTGTTAATTCATAAACTGATGCCAGGTTGAAAGCTTTTGATGAAGAGTAGCAGGAAACTATCCCTGGTTCGGAAAATGCCCCTTTGTGTTTGTCACTAGGGGGCAGAAAAGCCTATTCATTTACTGTTTTGACAAGACTCCCTCTGTCCCCAGTCTGTACCCCACCCGATATGGATGTACAACATTCCGCTGTTCGCAGCAAGAACACCATTCCCGAGATGGTTATGGCTCAGTCACCACAGCGCTTCGGTGAGAAGATGCCCGAGAGACTGTGAGACCACATAACATTACCACATACTAAAAGCTCAACCGCAGAGGTGGTGGGGATTGTCAGCAGACCGGGAGCCTCATGAAACCCAGACAGGTCATGTCAGCACCACACAATGTCACCGAGCTCGGGGTCAAACTTTAACGCCCCGGCAGCCCCTGAGATATAAAAGAGCGACCCCCGGCTCTGTCCCGTAAGCTGTCAGAAATATGGAGCATCCCTGGCACTCAGAGGGCAAGATGTGTCAAGCTGTCAGTTTCCAACCCTGCAGTGGCTGCTTGATAATTTTGGCAACACTAAGAGGAGTTGCATAGCACCGCAATCCCTTGCTGAGAGAGAGAGGGATGTGATGATGAAGGGAGGAAGGTTTTGGTGGTGGTGGGGAGGTTGGGGGGGCGTGCTCGGCTGCTAATCTCCACATGGAGGAAATGGTTTTTCCATATAAAATGTGTTTTTTCCTCATGTGTCTCTCCACTTCTGATGATGATGAAGCTCAGCACGCCCTCCCCTCCTTGTCTCTGCCTCCTCCTTTTTGGCCCTCAGGGGCAGAGAAACAGCCAACAGTCACAAGGGGGGGGGGAGAGAGAGAGAGAGAGAGAGAGAGAGAGAGAGACAATGCTCTCATCCTTTCAGATGTTCGCTTTTTAAAATCCAATTTCTTTTCCAATTTCCATTCTCCTCTCCCAAACACCTTATTGATGGCATCTGAAATGCCTAAATACGAGTGTTAATCTGCGACGTACTAAAAGAGAACATCGATTGATTAATCTAATCCTAAATTTAGATCAAAATATTATGTCAGATTTAGGAACATTTCCCCAAAAGTAAACTGGAAGGAGAATCATGATGTTATCATTACCAGGACTCAGCTGTTGTACCAGAGACTTCCACGCCAAAACTCTCCTCTCATTGGCCCTCAAGGCTTTTGAGCAAGACTGAAATCATAATTGAAAACTGTCAAATGCCAAAAGCTGGTACTGAATATCTGATCAGATATTACCTGATCCAGTCGATTTAAAAAATTTTTTATGAGGAATTATATGGTATGGATATGGAGGGAGTCACTTCCATGCATCATTGTCTTTTTCACTTAAAACTGAAACGCTGTAAATTTGCATTTACATAGAATTGTGTTGGTGAAGAGTTAATCTTCCTGCTGGTTGACGTTGTCGGCACATCGTCATACTTGTTCCTGCATCAGTGTGTGAAACATCACTGAATGTGAAATGTTCTCAGGGCTGTCATGGTTATGAAGCTGCAGCTGGACGGTTGGTAAATGAATTTAAGCACGCTTTGCTCATTTTCTGCCTTGTGTTTGATTGGCTTCCATTCCCCATCTGCCGTTAATAAGCTCGGTTCGCTGTCAGGCTTCTGCTGTGTACCTGAGATCAGACGCCGTTTTCGCAGCAAAACTGGCTGTGCTACTAAAGATACTGTACCTCGGTCTACTCACACTCCCCCAGCCCGCTCTGGAGGGAAGATAGAGGAGGCTCCAACTCTGCAGCACGGTCAATAGAAATATACATAACGTACACACACACACACACACACACTCGCATAAACACACAATCTCGGGTTCCCTCCTCTGAAGCCGGCTCTGGACTCCCCCACTGGTGGAGCCTCGTCGGTGAATGCATTATCATGCTGCAGTTGTCATGTGTTTATTTTTATTCTGGTGCTGCTCTACGCGCTGCACTTTGGGGGGACCTGGGAACCCATTTGTAGCATTGAGTACTGCCTTGAGCGCTCTTAATTAGGTGAAGTGAGTGACTGTGAGATAAGGGTTTGTCTCCCACCCCCACCCCCTCGGTGTGTGTTCACCAATCCATGTGTTTCCTAACCTTTCATGTTTTTCTTCTTAATAATAAGAAGGCAGACTGAAAATATTTTCTGACATCCGTACAGGTTTTGTGTAATTAGTTTGCCTTAAATGATATTAATATTTTAATTTGTCCCCCGAGGCGTTAATAATTTAGACTCGGTGGCGTTACGCCGCCGGGGGACGGGACGCTTTGAAGGTGTAATGTTGAGCAAACGCTGCCAACAATAAGCTGCCATTTTCATCAACATGAATTAAATACTGCTTGTTGAGTATTTTAGCCATTTATCAGCCTCGCTAAGACATTCATTTAGGGTTTCCTCGTGTTATTCGTGCTAAATGCAGTGTTTAAGTAAGCAAGGATTACAACCTGAAGACATGAAAGCATTCGCCATGTAGATTTTTGGCTCTGTGAGGCCCTATGTGAGATAAATGCCCATAATGCTAGAATAATAACCCTTAGTTTACCCTGGTTTAGTGTATTACCATGCAACCAAAGCAATTAGTAACATTGATGGTCTTGTCACTAGTTTGTCTGAATTATTGTATATTTGGTTGAACTGGAGAAGATGGATTTTTACTCCAACTGTTGACACTGTTCACCAACTTATCAACGAACGATTAGTCTGTCAGAAAGTCTTTGGCACTCAGATTCTTAAGGGGGTTTGCGATTGAGGCGTTTCTGCCCTTAGCAGCGGCAGTTGTATCCCAGGAGTTAGAAGGATCTAAAGGGACCGGGTGGACATGTGGAGGTTGAGGGTGTGCATACCGGAAGCATGAAAGAACAATAGGAATAAATGAATGAAAGAATTATGTCCAAAAGTGGACTCATACGCTCCGAATGATGATCTTTTGGTCATTTAATATTTTTAATGTTGGTTTTAGTGTGTTACTATGGCAACCAAAGTACTTAATAACATTGATGGGCATGGCATTAGTTTTGCATGTGATTAGTTGGAAGTTTAGTTGAATTGCGTCCCTAAACAGGATAAGCACTTATGGCTAATGAATGAATGGACAAGATGGAATTTTGTCCAGTTGATGACACCATACAACAAATCAGAACTTCCAAGCCATTTACAGTCATCCTCTGGGATCTTTGGACTTGTGTATTAGCCTGTCACAACTTTTAAATAATCTTCCCATTACAATTATTTGAGTTAAGTGCACTTATTTTGCATAATCCTCAGAATCGCCTCCATTAACCGTTACAAAAACAGCTGGGTGTTGCTTACCTTTTTTTAAGTGTGGCAGTGAGAGTTGATGTTAATTTCAACGTGGGCTGCATCACGATTGGTGCCCCATAGATCAGAGAGTCCAGCAGTGCCTCAGGTATGAATGTGTGGGCGGTTTCTGCGGTACTCCTGACTGACCACTCATTTAGGCGGTTTCTGTTGCCTCCATGGATCTTGAGAAAGGCTCTGGGTCTGTGTGACTGAATGGAAAGTAGGAATGAGGCCAGATCAATAAATAAAATATAATCAGTATGTGTGGATCGAAATGACCGCGAAGTAGGAACATGCGGTTCCATCACATAGTTGAAGTTTTATCTTGTCAAGGCTCAAATTCCTTGCTGTCACACACGTGTCACCAGCGTCTGTCACACCTTGGTTGTTCCTGAATTATCTTCACATTTATCCAGTAGTCATCATCAGCCACAGAGTTGTGCGCCTGAATGAATTAATCTCATAAAATGTCCCAATGAACTGTGAAACATGGTGGGTGCTAGATAACATTACCACATACGAGGCTTCATTCAGGGTTTATCATGATTGACTTACACCAGCACTGATATCCAATATCATGCAAACTCCAATCTGAAGAGTAGACATTTTCTAATTTGACAGACATTTCAGACATGTGATCAACTTAATAAATAAAAAAGCTTTCACAGAGCTCATACGTTTTCCAACGTCACTGTCAAACCGGAGCGACCAGGAAATAGTCATATACGAGTCCATTTTTACCGTTAAAAGAGAACAAAAATGACAATAAAATTCAGACACATAAATTATGTAACAATATGATGGAAATAAAATACCAAAACCTGAGTATAAAACTTTAACTTAACTGTATATCATTAACCAGACAGTTCTGAGAAGAACACATCTCTCTCTGCAGAGGCAGCTCAGTTTCCCCATAATGTCATTAAAGGATTTCGATCAGGAGAGACAGAATGAAGTAAAAATGAAAGTTTATTTAAACAGATGATAGAGGATGATTAGTCTGTCAGAAAGTCTTTGGCACACCCTTTGTAGTCTGGATACTGGTGGTGGTGGATAATGACTCTGCTGAGACTGATGAATGATAAAGTGAATGGATTTACGAGGAAGGGTGTAGATGTGGAGGATGAGGGTGTGCGTACTGGCACCGTGAAAGGATGGAATCGCATTTAAAAATACAGCTGCAAGAGGATGATGATAGGCTAATGACGAAGGTGTGGCACCTTCACCTTTGACAGATGTGGCTGGTTGATGAGCACAGCTGAGATCAATTTACATTCTACATGTGAGGCGGGTCATTTAGACTGAAACTGTGTGAAGGGTGTGAATGACAGATTAGAGGTGACTGTGACCCGATGGTGCGAGGAGATAGTCCTCCTGCCTGACTGTTTGCTAGATCTTCACTAGTATCATGATATTGTTTTTACCCCCACCAGTTGTTCTTCAGATCACCCCGAAAATCTTCTCCCTTGGGCCAAACCCCACCTGTTTCCCTCCAAACGATGGAATCAATATCAATAAAAACATTTTATTCTTGGGGTACAGAACTACTCACAGATCGTTAAACTGTTTAGTTCTGTGGCGTTGTGCGTGCCAGGAAACATGGGCTCAAAATTGGATGATGAATATTGATTTATAAATCAATATGAAATAAATCTTTTCATCAGAAAACCTTCAGTGCCACCTTTTTTCCTGAGTGGCTTTAAGCTGACAGTCGCCTGGTGTTCATTCTTGCGCCGACATCATTTAGCTTTACTCTGAGCACTTTGTTTTTACTTCCGTTCACTATACCACCAACCGTGGGAGAGACTTTCGTCCTTTAGGAGATCTCTTCTGAGTCAAATGAAATTCTTCCTATCCTTGTTTTTCACTTCACATCACTGCTGTGTCACAGTTTCTGATTGGATTTGGAAAAATCTTCCTTGATGGTGTGTTCAGATGCCAATTGTACAAATCTGAGATCAAGGATGGTAAAGCTTATCAAATTCATGTTTTTCAAAAAGGGTTTTTTGACAATGTGACAAATGTTTTCTCAGAGGCTAACATTTAAGAAACCTTATTTAAACAATCCAACAAGCATCATCTAAAGTCCATGGTTCACTCCAGGATCGCCCGTGTCCCGTTTGCTAATTATATGGCACACAGTCTGGATCTAATGTAAGGTACAAGATGCAAAAGGGTGTTGAGTCTCTTATTTATCTATTTTTGACTTAACAGGAGGAACATAAATGAAACCAATCCGAATCGCATCAAAATTCAGGTATCCCAGCACCGTAGGTTGGCTTTCACTCCTTTAAAATAATGTCAAACTTTTCTTCTTCTTCGTAGCCAGGTTCCAGGTTACTCACTTCTGGCGTTGGGACTTTTTTCTGTTGAGTTTACTTGTTCTTGTTTACATGCCTCTCCTCGGAAACTCAAACTGTAGGAGTGAATGTGAGTGGTTGTTTGTGTCCATGTGTGGGCCCTGTGATTATCCGGGGTGTACCCTGCCACTTTCCCAGTGTCAGGTAGGAGGGGCCTCTGCCCTCTCGCGGCCCTGTGCAGGATAAATACTCACAGAAAACGGATCGATGAATGAAAGGATGGATAAAACTTCTACTGCGTCCGTAGCAGACAAACCAAACAAAAGGGCTTATGGCTTATTATGGCCTTTCATGTGATTTGTGCCTCACGCACCAACTGTATTCCCGACGGCGAGTGTATGCAGTTGGTTGCGGTCTGCAATCACCGCCACTAAATATCACTAAATTCTATATACTAAACTTTTGAAATCATTACTGTGTCAGAGAAGAACTGCAGACTAAAGATGATTTTCTCTCTTTAAGCAACTTGCACAGCTGTAATCATCGGTGGTAATATTCCAGCTGCTGCTGGAACTACGATACCACCTACAGCATAATCTGGACCATGTATATTAATATTTCGAGTGTTGCTTATTTAAATTTTGACTTTGGTCTCTCTTGAATATGTTAGCCTCTCCTGTTTCACATGTTAATACTTTTGTGATTTTACAAAACTGACAGTCATCCTGACTCTGCATCAGAATGTTCTGACCAGCTGTTCTGCGCTTCGTGCCAATCTATTGTTTCAAAAATTTCAAAATTTGATGATTGCATTAATTTATGTTTGCACCTGGATATTTTGGCTTCATTTGTGAGACATTTCAGGAAAATGTCCATGGGTATTCAATCCAAGTCAAATTTGGCTTTTTATTAAGTAGATTTGTTGCGTTGGTCCTGAAGAATTGGGTCTTTGTATGGTAGAAGGACATGGAGTAAAAGAAGGTGGATGGATGTGCATGCACACACACACACACACACACACACACACACACACACACACACACACACACACACACACGCACACACACGTCAACCCATTAAAACCTTAGTCGTGCATTATCATGAATATTATGAATGTTATGTCATCGTTCTTTTCCTCATATCCTGATGGTTGACCTCAACAAACTTAATTGCAGAAACACATCTGTTACACTCTCCCCCTCCACACGCACACACACACACGCGCGCACACACACACACACACACACACACACACACACACACACACACACACGCACACACACACACACACACAAACACACACACATACTCTTCATAATCACTCCATAAACTAAAAAACAATAGCAGCTTTTAAAATGCAGGATTTAAATCCCATCATCAGGGTTTAACATGCTGGCTATCACAGCATCACGGCAGCTGAGACCCGCAGACATCAGAGAGAGGTGGATGTGAAGAGTGAAAAGTGGGAGTGGAGAACGAATGACCTGGAAACAGGTGGAAACGTGTGTTTTCAGAGAGAGGATAGCCTCAGCATATCAGAGGGAAACACAGAGGAGGATGATCAAGAGGAGTTGTTGGGCGCCTGCTTGTTATCTGGGCTGTGGAATTCTTTCCGTTTGAAGCTCATTTGGAGTCAGTTCTGATTTTTTATTTTCAGACTTTTTGCTATGACTGGAGCCGAGTGAGTTGCATACTGGGAAAGAGACTCCCACCGGTTCCTCAATCATTTGCAGAAAAAATGGAGGAAATTTGCTCTTCTCTTTTCGGTCCCCCTGCAATTTCTGCTCATAAAGTGCGATCCAGCTTTCTTCATGGTTCTGCTGAGAAATCGGCTGTGTTAACTGTAGCGATGCTCCTGGCTCGTAACGTCTACCAAATTGGTGGCACGTTGGCTGTACCACAGAAATGCAGGCTCACGCAAATTGGTAAGTTGATGCCTGTGTGTTGGATGTGTGACACTATGATAAATAAACCCATTAAAACTACCAAACGGGAGTGAATAGTCCCATCACTTTCACATTTTCCACCACGCAACCATTAAACTGACATATTTAGTGTAAAAAAACGTCACTTTATAATTAGTGTGCAGGTTGTCTTCCACAGATTAAATGTGTGTGTTTGTGTATGATTGCGGTCGGACACGTTGCATAGTGAACATATTGCTTCTAGGTGCTATTTATAGCACAGGAAAAGAGCAGGAGCTCATGTTTATGTACAAGAAAATCCCCAGGACGATCCGTTTGCTCACTTTCTGCTGCTTTAACTTTGAACCTGCAGGAAGCCTCTCTTAATGAGCTCTTGCTCATTAGACTGAATTAGTCTTGTTTGCGTGGTTGATTCCTGCTTGTTTCAAAGCAATAATTATGTGCAAATGTCATTCAATTTGTCCCGTGGACAGTCAGCCAAGCAGAAATGAATCAAATCTTGATCAAACTTCAGCACACAAGACAAAGCCTCCAGTCGCGTGATCTAACGGGCGTTAGAGGAGCAGTAAGTTAAAAAATGATAGTGTGTTCATCAGCAGTGGAACCGGCTTGGTGGTGTTAGATTTGTTTTTTTGTTGGCGCCTAATGTCACATGAATAGTGCATGAAGGATCAGGCAGATGCTGCTGAATATGAATTTATGTAGTTGAATAAATTATTATAACTCTCTGGACTGTGGTCCTTTTCAGAAAGACTTCTGTCAGAGACGTGTTCAATTCTTGAACTCCTGCCTGAAGGGGAGTGGAGAAATCGGCCCAACCGGGATCAAAAAAATGTGAGCTGAGATTTCAAATGAGATCTAAAAAGTGACGTTGATTGATTGTGGTTGCTGTGCCATCCTGACCTGTATTGTATGGATCAAAGTCAGGATGGGATTGGCTCATCAGGCTATCAGAGACATGTTTCAGTCACCTAACCCATTAAAATATGTTTGAATCGGGCCTCTGCGCCGAGACAAAGCTTTGATCTGCTCCCTCTGCTCGGTGCAAACAGAGATGATGAGTTTTCACACATGCACATTGATGCAGGCACGTAAACACACGCCACTGAATGTAGATTCAATACGAATGGGAGATAAGACATTAGATGACTTACTGTAAATATCACTTTTCCCCTTGGTTTTTGAATCTGTAAATAACCTGTGCGTAATTGCCAGGTGGGGTTAAGAAAACCTGGGATTCACCTTTTTAAAAGGTGAATCCCAGGTTTTTTATATGGCCGTTAAGATGAACACTAGAAACGCAAGGTCAAACCCAACTCTGAATTTCAATCTTCGTGCTCAGATGGTTTGCGCATGAATGCCTAGGAGAAAAAGGAGCGATGTGAAAGACACGGATCATTTGACTTTAACGCCACTGGTCTTCTCAACGCCACTTCCATTAGTTCTCATCTCTGATTACAGCTCCTCTCTCTCAGGCGGACATTAATTCAGCTGTCTCTTACCCTTCAGCCGAGCAGGGTTCCACATTTGATTCACCATGGCCCTCATGTTGATGATGAGTGAGGTGACTCGAGGACGCCTGCATAAATGTCAAGGAGCAACAGGGACAGGCCGATGGCTAGAGAATGAGAGGAGTACCAAAGATGGGAGTTCACCAATCAGCCAGAACATTACAGCCACTGTAAGTCCCCTTTTTTGCTGCTAGAACAGCTCCGACCCATTGAGACATGGACTCCACAAGACCTCGGAAGGTGTGCTGTGTGTCTCGCACCAGTTAGCAGCAGGTCCTTTAGGTTGTGTGGGTTGTGAGGTGAAGGCCTCCACGGATTGGACTTGTTTGACCAGCATATTTCACTCATTTGGATTGATATCTGGGGCATCTGGGAGGTTTTGTCTTGAGCAGATCAAATCAAAATCTTGATCTGTTCCTAAATCATTTACAGAACCATTTTTCCCTGTAGCAGGGAGGATAACTCTGCTGAAAGAGGCCAGCAGACATTACATACTGGGAATACTGTATTCATGAAGGTAGACAGTTCATGTCACCAACTAACATCCACATGAATGGTAGGACCCAAGGTCTCATAGAGCATCGTGGTGCCAACACTTTCTCAGATATGCAAACACATACGCACTTTCCCATCCACATGATGGAAAAGAAAACATACCAACACACCAGAACACTTTTTTCTATTGCTCTGTGTTCCCGTTCTGATGCTATTGTGCTCATTTTGGACAAAGTGGACAGCGGTTAGTAGTGGCATCCTGACTGGTTTGGAGCCATGCAGCCCCAGAAGGTTCAAACCTTGATGCATTGTGATTTCTGACACCTCTCAGCAAATTGTTCTTCAACGCTCTCCTCTGTGGGATCAGACAACACATGCTGGCCTTCGCTCCCAACACGCATCAATGAGCCACTGATGCCCATTACCCTGTTGCTGTCCCTTCTTAAACGGTAAATGAACTTCACTCACTGAAGTTCACTCACCCACAAGCACATATTCATACAGTGATGGCAGAGGCTGCGAGGTGCTACCTGATCATTAGTAGAGATAAACATTGATACATCAGTGTTTATCCACATACCAACTTGGGGTTTAGTGTCTTGCTCAAGGACTCCTCGACGTGCAGACAGCATGCGCCTAGGATATGACCACCAACCCCTGTATAAGTGGATAGCCCACTGAGTTACACCACTGACTTTGGTGCAAGAGGTTTGAATACCAGTCAACAAGAAGAAGAAGTTAAGTGTGGACCTTTAGACAAGTTCCTTAATTTTACCAGCCTACCCAGCTACATTTAGTACCGGGCCCAACCTCTTATAAATGGGAGCTTCGTGTCAGGAAGGCTGAATCAATAAACTGAAGGAGGTGCCAGAGGTTGTAATGTTACTGCTAGTTGTTGCCGTCTTCAAATCGGTTTTGTTACACAGAAATATGCAAACAGATGATGGACCTCCTGTTGGCTGCTGAGCCAGATGAAAGAAATTCAGATTTTGTCTTTACATTTAACTCTTAACTGCCTTGTGATATATATCAGACTTCCCCTCAGAAAAAATGGGCTTCCGATAAATAATCCAAGGGAATTGTGAGAGAATGGGGGAATTCTCTCCAGCCGAATTGAATAACATTTATTCACTTTTTTTATGGTACTAAATATCTACGTATTGGAGGTAAAGTGTTGATGGAAACTCTTCTAGTCTTAGTCATTTTGTAGCCTGGAATGGTGTCAGATGGGAGAGTCAGAAGATCATGCCTGCTCACTGGAACAAAGAGTGACGCCACAGTAAAGTCACTTCTCAAAGTCACAGCCTTTGAATTCATTTATGAAGCTTTGAATATCAGGAGTGGCTGAGCAAGATAAATAATGCAACAAGTCCCATTTTCTTTTTTTTCTGATTATTCTTTTTTTCCCGGAGTCTGCCTCGTTCTTCAGTGTTAAATTATTTTCTGCATCTCCGAAGAGCGCCACAACAAAACACTCTACTTTCTCATTTATCACGAGCATATCAGATTTCAGGGTTCGTTCTACAAAGTGATAAATGATCGAATAATTCCATTGATGAATGACTAAAAGTTCAGTATGGAATTTATTATAGCTGATGGACTACATTTCAGGATGTAGAGAATTTATACAAATAAATAATAATGCAATTGGGCATTAATTCTTCTGATCCACTGTGAAGTGCAAGAAACGCGTGACATCTACTATTTTATGTTAGAGATAAATTGAATTATCGTGAAAGGGGTCACTCTTTTTGACGAGCCCACAGAGATACATCTCCGCCTTAACTTTTACTGAGTTAGCATATTTTAGCAGTATTTATTTGGTTTGGGGCAGCATGACGGTGATGATGGTACCACCTCTGCCACCTTTGGGGCCTTCTGTGTGGAGTTTTCATGTTCTCTCCATGTTTGGGTGTTTCTCCAGCTTCCTCCCACAGTCCATAAAACATGCAACACAGATGAATTGATGACTCTAAATTGCCCGTCGGTGTGAACGAGGGAATGATTCTGTGTCGGCCCTGAGATAAACTGGCGGCGTGTCCAGGGTGTACCACGCCTGCTGTCCAGGGTCAACTGGGATAGGCTCCAGTTGAAGAAGGCGACCTTGAAGAAGACACACAAAATTAATGTCTTGGTCCACTCCCTCTGCTCACATTCATATAAATTCCAGCCACACACACATTGTCCACTTTGTGTGCAGCACCAAACACAGTAAAGCTGGGGAGTGTGTAGTATTTAGTTAACAGAAATGTAGCAGCCAAAGAGGCGGGTAACGTTTGACCCGCATTCATCGACTGGATTCCTTCATATGATTCTAATGCTGAGCTCCTCAGCTATCTCCACCGTCAGTACAACCTTTCTATAAATGATTATGACAGACATACAATGTGGTTCAGAAGAAACAGAGACTTGATTTTAGTTACAGCGAATGCTGTATTTGCCCGTAGTGACTTTATGTGCCAATTTTCATGTCAGATGTTCACATCAGTAATCCCTCTGTACTTAACATAAATTGCTGAGCTTATAAACGTGCCCACTATCAGCCATTATGATAAAACATAATCTTGCCAGATCTATCTATCACTCTGGGTCAGATCTGTGGCTGCTGTCATGATTCCAGGAAAATGGATGGAATTGAATCTATCTGGGCTCTTGGACTTTGTATTTGCACAACCCTGTAACAGAACCCATATCTGCCATCTGGACCATGAGCTGATCTGTGGCAGGACGTCCCAGTGGACACCAGTAGTGAGGAAGAAAGATCCTGTGGGAATTAGTACGGATTTTATTTACATGCTTGCCCATCTCTCTTCCTGTGTGTTTTCAACATTCTGATTAACAACTTCATGCATTCATCCATCTTTACTTTATGTATATATACATATCAAGATATATATATATTTATATATATATATATATATATATATATGGATGTATATGACATTTTGCACCGGTCCTGTGTGGTTCACCTGTTACAACAGTAGAAGTCGCTGTGACTCAGTTTGTAGATTCTAGATTTTATACCCACGGTTTCGACGAAGCTTGGCTAATCCTTTTCATTAGTCATTTGTGCACGGTATTAGGCCCTCTGGTCCGCTCTGGCTTGAAGTGTCCCACAGTCAGTGAACGCTTAATCTACCCAAATAATGACGATGTAAAGGACAAAGATGTTATGTAGTAGTTCAACAGTTGAGACCTAGAAAAGCTGTAGCTGTAAGATAGTTGTTTTTTGTAAGACATGCAGAGAGAGAGTTGTCTCTGAACCATGATGTGTTACAAATATGTCCATTTTTGGTTTGATGAGTGTTTGTGACTCATAGCGTATTTGTAAAACATGTTTCTTAGTTTGCAAACCTTGTAAAGGAATTTAACTCCGTAACCATTACGTTGATCTTTTTCTTTTCTTTTCTGTTTCCTACTGCCGATGGGTGACACAACCTCTTCATAAACAAATCACACACAAATGATTACAGTGCAATAAAAGCCGCATGAATTACAAAGTCAACAACAAATCATTATTCATTAGTCATCACTTTTTGTCACATTCTTAACGGAGTTAATGAGACTTCTCTCTGCCACTGACACCATGCCTTGTCGTCTGGCTTGAGATATTTGCTGATGTTTCTTGTCTGTTCCATCTACCTCTACATCTTTCGTCTTGTTTCTTCTGTCGCGCATGAGATTCACTCACTGACACCCCAAAAGATTGTCCTTTGAGTTATTCTTCCTTCCTGTTGTAGAGACGGCATAAACTTCATGATATGAACATAGACAGAGGTGAAGGAGTCAGTGGGATCAGATTACGTTTTTGTTTCCCCTTTCATTTTTCATTTTACTGTTTATTTAGTAGGGACACGCCCAATACATATATATTACCAGATATAGCTTATGCTCATCTGTTCAGGTTACAATGCTTATGATAAATCAGAAAAAACTCTATAAATGCCAAAATGCAGAGCAAAGTTTGGAATCAGGTGCATTCCAGAGGTTTCTCTCCTGGGCAACACTCTCCAGCTCATCCTGAGAGATCCTGAGGCATCCCCAGGTCAGAGGAGATATATAATCCCCCCAGTGAGTTCTGGGTCAACCCTGGGGTCTCCTTCTAGTTGTTTGTACCTGGAGAACCTCCAAAGGGAGGCGTCCTGGAGGCATTTTAATCAGATGCCCGGACCACCTCTGCTGGCTCCTTTTGATGCAAAGTTGCGGTGATTACAAAGAGCTTGATTGTGAATCATCATGTGCAATAAATTAACATTAGCCATCCACAGTCTTTTCAAATGTCAAGCATGAGTGAGTCATCCTATCTGCTATTTCCTCCGTGGACCCTCCAAGTAGAGATTCTGCTTTCCAATTAGAGTCAGCATATGCATAAGTGATTGTGTTGTCCGCTTACGTTTGCAGTTTTACTTCTGCACAAATAGATGCTAAATCAATCATATGAATGCTAAATTAAAGATGGCCTAAGATTGATCCTTGGTGCACACCACTGGGATATAGTAATTTCCAGTCAATTGAGCAGAGCTGGATTGTAAAGAGGTTTTCATTCTATGACAAATGACAAATAACTTAAATTAAGTGGAAACAGAAATGAAACAGCTAAACCACATAAATCAGTATAATATGACTCCAATGAAAACTTTGATGCCGTCATCATATTCAGAAAAACTGAAGGACAAGATGTACAGTTTGTAGTTGTGTCACTCACAAAAACACCCTCAGAAACAGCAACAACTCCTCGACTGAAGATTAAAACGAGGAATGGACTGAGAGTAAGTAGCATACCTGTGCTGACTGCTGGGTTCTCCAGGTTAGCGGTCATGAGACATCGGGATTACACCAGTTCCATTTCAGTTGAAATCAGTATTGATGTCATGAAAGCATGTAACGATACAAGTAACAAGCCTGTTTTGAAAATGCAGTCGATAGAATGTTCATACATTAGTGTTAAACTGTAGGAGCTAAATTGGAAAAAGTTGTCAGAAAAATAAATATTCAAGTCAAATACAGACAAATAAAAACTCTAAGAAAGTGCACTAGCGAAGTATTTGTGCTTCGTTCCTGTCCCTCCGCTACTTCATGCACCATGGGGAAATGAAGGGGGTCAGTTTATAATTATGTTTGTGCAGTACCTGCAGCGAACATTTACACCTCAAGAAGGTCAAGAAGGAATATTGAGAATAATATTTGTCTACTGCTGTCCTGTCTTACTTTGTACAGAAGTTGATTTGGAGCGGCCGGTACCTCCGCTGCAGGCTCAGACAACATTCATATCTTGAACCAGCTGTTTTAAGAGGAGGGCTTTGCTTTGATGAGATGTGGGCATTTAAAAAAAGGAATGGTCTAATTAACAAATGCTTTTAAAAAGGCGCTGTAGGAAGTTTCAGATGTTTCATGGCTGCAACTATCTCGGCCTTTATGCTGCTTTAACTCCGATCATTCAAAATTTAAATCTGGTTTTTCTCTTTTCATCCCCTGAATATATAAGTGTAATAATAAAAAATCACCAAAGGAACCATTTAGCATAATGACCATGTGTCGTTCTTGTATGAAATATGTAATTACTGCATTGAAGGCCGGTCATACCGTCCTCAAACATTTAACAATTATCTCATCTGATCACAAAACCTCTCTCTCTCTCTCTCTCTCTCTCTCTCTCTCTCTCTCTCTCTCTCTCTCTCTATGTATATATGTATGTATATGTTTGTGTGTGTGTGTAAGGTTGCAGGGTTAGTTGGGATAAAAACCAATACCATTCAGCACTAGCAAGAAGTAAATCTTTTAGATTTTCTCACATAAGGAGAGTCTTTCTTAGCTGGAGGACTGAACAATCATCTGAAGGACTGAAAGTCCCTCAGAAAGTCCCTGATGTGTCAGTAGAGAAGAGGCTGTGAAGCTGACGGCACCACCGAGGCACTTTCTGGTATTACTAAAGAAGCTACAGCATAATATCTTATCTTACCTCACACCATAGCGATTATTTGCTGTGGTGCCTTTTTTTACCCCATTTTTTAATGGACACATTTTTTTTTACTATTTTTTTTACAATTTACTCTACCGTGATATATTTTGATGTATGACTATACTTAAGAGCAGAGCGAGAGAGAGGGAGTCTGATGAACACAGTGGTGCTTTCTTTGTTTGTGTGAAAAATGGCTGTAGCCTCAGTAAAGTACTCGTCAGTAAACCTGAGTATCTCACAGCCAAGGCTGTACTGATGAAACTCTGTTGATTAAATATGATATAAAGGAACAAAATGATCATTTGCATTATCATATACTTGTTTTGTCAGAGTTAATGCCGACTACTGGTCATGGCTCAGATGGATGGAGATTATAATCAGGGATGGTAGCTGCAGGGTGGGGCTGGAATAGTAAGGGACAGCCTTTGACCTCACATCCTCAAGACTTTGCTGCCAAAAAAAATGACACTCAATTGAATGAACTACTTACAACTTAAATGAATTGTGAATGAAGTTAATGTAGGTTACTAATTGAAATAATTTATTTTCGTTCAACAACAATTTTCTTTTTACAGTGTGTGATCAGACTTCAAAGGCATAAATAGTAAAATTCTAGCTTTTGAAATTCTTCAAATCTTTTTAAAATCTCTTTTTTTTAACTTCTTTTTGGCGGTTCGTCAGAGAGACAGCGCCGTATTTCTCTTGCCTGGGAGACTCTTCCGTCTTTCAATCACTGTGTTTGTAATATTTATTAGTTGGTACACAATAAAAGTGCTAAATACACAAATCAGCAATTAACATTATGTCCACTGACAGGAGAAACCGGAATAACATTGATTATCACATCAGAATGGCACCTGTCAAAAAGCCACACCTCTGCAGGTGTGGCTAATAACAGAGTTGGTGTTGTGGGCTGGCAGGTCGTGGCAGATCTAATTTTACTGACCGACAGGGGTGGAGCTGATAAGGGCTGAATCGTGATGGCTAGATGACTGGATGAGG
The DNA here is from genome assembly GCA_009660295.1 of Lophius piscatorius. Lineage (NCBI taxonomy): Eukaryota > Metazoa > Chordata > Actinopteri > Lophiiformes > Lophiidae > Lophius > Lophius piscatorius. The sequence continues at coordinate 60,199 of VRLP01001350.1, forward strand.
CATCTTCAGAGCAGGTTCCCAGTCTGCAGGGTTCAGTACCTACCAACGCAGTGTAAGGAAGGACAACTGCTCAACTGGCAACAAGTCATGGTTGTCCAAGGCTTATAGGTGTGTGTAGGTAACGAAAGATTGCCAGTTATCTGAACCCATAGATGAGCTGCTGTATCACAAAATTGCTAAGATAAGTTACGTCCAATCCTGAGAGAAAGGCGTCAAAACACACAGAACATCGCAGAGCTGTGTTGGCAGAAAAGAAAAAGCCACCCTAGGAAACGGGTGGTTATAATGTTATGGCTGATCTCTCTAAATACAGTCCATTTGATACATATACTGTGCACACACAGCAAAGCATTGCAACATGCACAGGCGAACACAAGCACACCCCCTCAGACGTGCAGCACCCATTCTGCTAATGAGGACACCATCTCACTGTCTCTGCTGTCATCCACGTCTGCATCCCCGCCACCAGCAGTCAGGAAAAGTAAAAAGTCTGAAGTTTTGTCTTTTATCCTTTCCTGATCCTGGACAGTGGCAGAAAATGAAACAAGTGAAATGAAATGAAAGTCACTTCTCTCCATCATTTCAGTACCCCTGTTCTCCTATTCACAGCACTCAACCCCCTTCACCCTTTCTTCTGATAGATGACTTACCAGAAAATGGGATTTCCCTTTTGGGTTTAAACATGCTGTATACTGCAGCACGATGATGCACTGCACCAGGAGAAGTAGAACACTATCGTACACACCCATCATGGAGAAACCTCGCTAAACAACAGCTTTTTAAAAGATGAATTTGCCTAAATAACAAATAGCAGCATGTGTTTCTCTCTTACCTCTGGTTGTTCCTAGCTATCTAGATATGTTTGAATTAATATTAGCCAATTTTGTCAGATTCCACAGCAACATTTTTATTCCAAATCTAGTGCCCTAGGAGTCTCACTGATCCATAAGCCCCCACAGGGCAGGTTAAATTGGAATAGTGTTTCTGCACATCTGCATTTATTTCATCACTGTCAATTGCCAAAGAGTGTCCAGCATGCATGACTTTACAAGATGCTACAAACCATAATATAAAGCAATTATGGAACGTGATCAGAATAGCAGACGCACATATATTCTTCCAAACATCTATAAGAATATCGGATCAAGTAACACAACCTGCTCCTTAGTTATTACACTGTAATTACATCTGAGGCACGGACAATGCTTTACCATATTAAGCACCCTCATACATTGTTGATGAGACTCTAACTAGGAGTCAGCTACTTGTTTTTGCATGCAAGTAATGAAGTGTGCATATATCAGACATAGAACTAAAGTCATTCCACCGATTTCAAGCACAGGTGATCAGTATGAAACAACCTGAACAGGTAGACATGCAGAAGGAGAGCAGCAACAGTGTAAACAACATCCTGTGAATGACAGCCCAGATGTCCTAGTTATAAAGTTTTGGACAGAGAATAAAATCTGATTTGGCCTCTGACAAGTGTGATTTATTGTAAAATAGATGACCTCTGCAGTGTCTCCATGCTGATGTCATCTTGCCATCTTACTGCAATCAATAGCAAACACAGTATTCATTTTTCAGCAACAGTTCTGTTGGGTATTATTAATATTAACTGTTTTTGCATCTGCTTTATTTATCCCAAAACAGCTGGGATTTATTGCATCCACATGCACACTAATGGGCGCCGTTGTTTTGTGACTTATTTCCCTATCTGACAGTGGTGTTGGAAAAAAGCTGAAATTAATCATGTAATCATAATGTCAAAATAAACCAAAAACTTTAGTTTAGATCGGATGTATTCTGGAAATGCTTCCTAATGTTTTGTGGTATTTGCAGCACGTTTCTTAATGTTTTGTGGTATTTGCAGCACGTTTCTTAATGTTTTGTGGTATTTGCAGCACGTTTCTTAATGTTTTGTGGTATTTGCAGCACGTTTCTTAATGTGGTGTGGTATTTGCAGCGTGTTTCTTAAGGAGTTGTCGTTTTGTGTTGTTGAATGTGCAGCATGTTTTTTAGGGAGTTGTGGTATTTGCAGTATATTTTCTTAATGTGTTGTGTTGTGGCATTTGCAGCGAGTTTCTTATGGAGTTGTGGTATTTACAGAGCGTTTTCTTAATGTGTTGTATTAGGGTATTTGCAGAGCATTTTCTTCATGTGTTGTGTTTTTAGTATTTGCAGCAGGTTTTCCTAATGCTGCGCATGTGTGGTCAAATTGAAGAAATCTTTTTCTTTATTTGCTTCTGTTTTGACTATTTGCATGTGTTTTCTTAAGTTGCAGCGTGTTTGCCCCTGTCAGCCACTGTATATATCAGCAGCACAGCTTCTCAAGACTAACGTAGAGCGATGCGCAGCTCTACACTGACCACCCAGCTGGATGACACTCTGGTGTTTCAGTTTCAATTCAGTGATTTGGACTTTTGCATGATGCAATTTTGAGGCCAATCTTACGACCTAGAACCCATTCCTCTTTTTTCGCAGTGATGTAAAATGATAACTCTTTGATATCTATCCTCTCCAAAATTAAAAATTTGGAATACTTATGAAATTCAACCAACATTTCACCCTCTTTATTTACGGCCAAGCTGACTCTGGGAGATACAGTATACAAATCACTTACTTCATAAAACTCAGTAAGAACTCATCTGTTCATCCATTTCTCATGTAAAAAGTCTCTCTGCATCTCTTCCTTATTAATCACCAGATTCCAACTTTATCACACCTCTTGTTTCATTTTTACAAGAAAACTTCATTTAGTTCTATTTTTCAAAATTTTTTTTTTCATGTGAATTTCTAAACTTTCATTAATATATAGTTGCCATGCAGACTATTTCTCAATGTGAATGTTAAAAATGTATCTGAAATGATGGTTCATGCCTTTTTAAAAAAATATGATCTAAATATCATTCCTTGTTGCACAAGGATGAATAATTAAATCATAAAAAAAGATATCCTAAAAAAAATGAACTCAAATGAAGCGGACAAAAGATGTTTCCCCCAGATCATGCTGAATGACATTTAAAATCTTTAGTGCAAGAATCCCAACTGTGTTCCTGTCAGCCTCTATAACGACGCTCCTACCTTTCTTCCTTCCTTGCGTGATGTGGAGGTTTCTTTTAGAACAGCCTGCAAGCTCTCTTTGAAAGTCTCACAGAGAGACACACATTATCTGTCTCCCTGCAGAGGATCTCTCTCTTTCCTCCCTCTTTCCGCTGCTTTCAGCGGGCTAACAGAAAAGCAGCCCTGTCTGTTCACACAGTAGCATCTCTGTTGCGGTTTTTGACTCCGGCCCACATCAGCTGCCGGCTGCTCGGCTATTTGTTTGACATTGTGATACTTCCTGAGAAAAGACAAATGAAGCCAGGCACCTGTTCCCTCCGTGTCTTGATATAGTAATCCCCTGACCCCGCTGCTTGTGTTTGTTTTCTCCGTCTGCAGTGGAGCGATGCATGAGTGTGATGCAGTCCGGGACACAGATGGTGAAGCTGAAGGCAGGATCGAAAGGCCTGGTGAGACTCTTCTACCTGGATGAGCATCGCTCCTGCATTCGCTGGAAGCCCTCACGCAAGAGTGAGAAGGCCAAGAGTGAGTAGACTTACTTACAAACACGTGCACGAAGGCACAGAAGCACATTCTCACGCTCTCTTCAGGTCATCCTCTAAAAGAGTCTCTCATTAGCTGCTGCTCCACTTATTTTGCACGTCTCATTCCCCTTTTAAAAATTCAGGATGGATATTATAAATACTGTCTGTCTGGTTATCAACCAGACAGATAGAAAACAGAGAGTAGTTAGGTTATGTATATAATTCCATATTCGATAAGACAGACGGTACAGAAGGTAAGGGGTTCCAATCCACCTCTGCTGACCGTTCATCTTCTCCGTGTGTCTGAGCGAGTTCCCTCTGCGTTCTCCAGCTTCCTGCCACACACCAAAAACATTCAACGTAGCAGAAGGCGCAACTCTAAAGTCGCCCGTAGGAGTGACTGGTTGTCCGTCTCTATGTCTCAGCCCTATGAACCCTGCTTCTCGCCCCATGTCAGCTGGTATAGGCTCCAGCCCCCACGGCCCTGAACAGTGGTTAAGGAGAATGAATGAATGAATAAAATAAAGATTAAAATGCATGTAGTTATAGAGAATGAATTAGTAGATTTATGTTTACGACAAACATTTAGTTCCAGTATCTTTCGAGACTCCGAAGGGAAATTTTAAAGAATTTGCTGACAACAGTGACCCGTGTCGGTTGAAGACATGGTTCAACCCGACTTTAATTGAACAAGTGTCAAGATAGTTTGGCTTATAGGGATTTTATAGAAAAAAATCCCTTTTTTTTTTATCAGTTCCAGCTTTAAGTTTATAATAGTTTTATGGAAGTTCATTTCTAAATCCTCAAAGTATTAATATTGTTTTTTATTGACTCCGGCCCACAGGTGCAACTTAATAGAAAGAAACCTTTTCATAAACTCTTGTCCCAATTTGAACTCTAATGCTTAAAAAGAGAATCAATAAAAATGCCTGCTGAGTGAACTTTTTCTTGCACACAAAATCCTCACAAGGAGCCAGAATCAATGTATTTCAAAGTGCAGCGGCCACAACCTGATCGTGACCCAACGCAGGAGAGATGACCGCATCATACTGAATATATCAGTTCCATCAGGAGAGAAGGGTCAAACTACGAATGAATGGTATTTATGTGAACAAGGAAAGGAATTATTTAAAAGTCCTGGAGCTCAAGCTCGGCTGGTGATTCTGATCAAGGAGAGCAGAATTCTGAGGGGCTGCAATTAGGGCCCCTCCCAGTCTGGACACTGATGGAGGTGGAGGTGGTGGTAGAGGACGTCCTGGACGTAGAGCTGGAGGTCTGAGGAGCTGCCAGATCGGGCGATGGGAGGACAAGATGTGAGAGATGGTGGGAGAGAAGAACCATTTTTGAGGCAGTAATCTGCTCGGTGATTAGTAGCAGGAGGAATGAGGTGATTATAACTGGATTAAGGCAAGATTCCTTCAGACACTTCCTGATAGATTGCTGTAGTTTTCAGTCACCATGATGACTGTGCATGAAAGTATTATCCATCCCAGATAAATGTTTCTGTCTTGAACCAAAACCGCGTTTTTACTGCCTAAATAATCCTACCAGGTGGACGTAGTAAAAATATATTTAAAAAAAATATATCAGGTAACAAATGCTCGGAATGTTTTTTTTTTGCTTGTATGTTTGCATCAATTTATTAGTTAGGTTTTGCGTTTTGAAATCTTGGAGTCAACTGTTTACATTCAACTTTTTTTTATTATATATTTCAATAAACACATAATATACAATAATAATAACAAATTATTACACTTTGCTAAGAAAGTTAACAACCGCTTTCTAAAATGTCAACAAAAAAAAAAGGAAAATAAACCAATAAAACAGGGAAGGCATAAAAAGGCTTAAAACGAGACATTCAAATATAAATTCAGACCAAACTTTTGTGATTTGAAACTCAAAACATGTTTTTAAGAGAGATTTAAAAGAGGATAAGCTAACCAGACTGATCTCCTCAGGAATACTTTTCCAGAGAGTTATCAACAAAACCTTTAAATTCATTCTCATTTTCTATAAATGTACATATTTATCTTAAAATGAATTCTAGAAGTAACATGAGCGCTTCAATCATTCATTCAGGTTAGAGTCCTTCCTTCCTTCCTTCCTTCCTTCCTTCCTTCCTTGAAATCCCAAACAGGACTGTTAAACAGCTGCATGGCTCTCCGTCTGAGGGGATCATCAACATAATATATTTAATGCCCCCCACCTTCAAAACATCATTGCCACTTTTTTTACTCTACTGGTTTTATCTAACGACCTGCTGAAGCATTCACCCGTCTACCCTTCCATATCTGTACCGATGTGTGTATAAAGTGTGTGTGTGTGTGTGAACATACATTAGAAAGGTCTCTTAGATTCTCTCTATTGGTAGGAGTAAAAGAAACCCTCAATAGCTTTGCAGTTCTTTGTGTGTGTGTGTGTGTGTTTCAAACTCGAGACAACTTAATTGGGGACAGCTGGCGCACTGGCTGATGTATTACATTTGGTGACCCTGTCTGGAAAACACACTAAGACATCAAGGCGAAGGAATGGACCTAAAAAGGTACAAATGCTTTGTCGCTCCAGCTGTACCCGGGCAGGGTCCAAAAACTCTACCCTCGGTTCATTTTTGGACCTTTTTCTTTGCACCTTTAGAAGAATATTTCAATAATCCTGGAGACAAAAATGAACCTTAATGTTCTGGCACATCAACGGTACCAATTGTAACGTATCCTATCGGTACCTAATGAGGTACAGCTGGGGAGAATTACCAGTTTTTAATGGAATGAGGCAAAAAAACACCCTCAAATTCAGAGACATTACATTTTTATAATTATTCACCAACATTAATTTTAAGAACCAACTACTAGTTATGTTTTAATAGACATTTAGTAGAAGGATAAATCCCTTGACATAAACCATCTCATTTTCCATCATCAGTAATTGCAAATAGTCCATATTGACTCAACCAAACTATTTTTATGAAGTCAGAACTAAGAGAGACTCAAAAACGAAGATAAATACAGTTTAATATTTCAGTCATGAAACAAGGAAGATTTACTAGTGTCCGTTAATATGAGCAAAATTCAGACACAATTGGACTTATGGTTGAGAAGTTACAGACGAGAAAACTGTTTTCCACAAAAACCTCCCCTTAATGAGTTAAATAAAAATAAAGAGAAGCCCCACCATAGTGAGTGAAAGTAGAGCAATTACGGATTAGAATTCCTCCATCTGAGGTACATTTAGACTAAATCAGACCAACGGCCAGGAAGTTTTTGGAATAAAAACCCTGTTTTTCGTTTAAAAAAAAGAATTAGCAGCTGGTAGCACGGCGTTAACATCAACGGTAGGAGGCTACTATCACAGCTGGACGTTTAGAGGCTCCAACAATAAGGGAACGCAACGCAGAAGATTCATCAATATCTGACATGTGGTTTTGGGCCACAGTCCCTGAATGTGAAACACGAACTATGTATTATTTAAAAAAATCCTAAAATCTGAGTATTAAATACAGAACAAGGACTAAATTAATCATCAGAACTCATACGGCGTGGACAAAACTCAGATTAACATATGAGCTGTGTGTTTACAATTCCTTCAAGACTGAAAGCATTCGGCTTCGATGGGTTAATTAATCAATCGTGACGGACACGTTCAGAGGACTCACATTTACCTTTGTACCCCGTTAAATGTGACATCATAAGCCGTTCCACTCACATCTGGCAACGAGGGCATGGGAAGCAGGAGGTGCCACTAACTTTGTCTGAAACAGTCCTAATGATGCCAAAAATAAAAAACAAAACCCATAAAGAACATCTGAGGTTCTGGGAATGGTGTGAGTTCAGGTTATATACTAAGAATAAGATTAAGCATGGATTAGTTCATGGGCAAGCTGCCAAAGTGTGTGTGTGTGTGTGTGTGTGTGTGTTGAAATAAGGCTGCCATATTGTTACTTTCAGTCAGAGCAGTATTTCAGAGATGAGATGAGTGTAGTCATAAAATAGACATAATTTTGGGATGAATAAAAGGCAATTCAATCAAATCATCCTTCCAGTAATCATTCATTTGAGTTAGTGAACATGACAATATTTAAGGAATTATAATAAATTCGATAGATTTTGTATACATATTGATGGATCTCGCCAGAAAGACAAAGTATCAGAACAATACAGGGGACGGTGAAGAGACAGAGCATACGCATAACTATAATAATAATAATAATACATTTAATTTATAATGCTATAAGGACTCTAGGACTCTACCTCCAAGGACAGATGTCTATTGTTTGTATTGTATTGGATGTATTAGGCCTTTTTTGTGCACGCTGGGCACAAGATGTTAAAATTGGAGGCTTAATCATCTGCATGTACATCTGTGCAATCGTAACTCATAAACTCAAAGAACTTATTTAAGCCAAAAAACGATTAATTTCTATGTACCACACAAGCCAGAGGGATGGAGGGCAATAAAACATGAGCTGTGTTAGGAACTCAGCAGGATCAGAGTTAGGACCCTCGTGCAGACACTGGTGGTGGAGCTGGTGCAAATAAAATAGTTCATTCCAAAGTCCAAAAAATCCACATTCCAAAAAACAGACAAGCAGGGGCCAAAACCATGTGAGCAGTTCTTAGACCTTCAATTCAGTTCTTCCATGCAAACGATGCAAAAAACCCCAAAAGGCAGAGTTAAAAAAAAATCCAAGCCAAGATCCTCACTGGGAGACAAGGCTGGACCGTGTGACATGGATAAACATCAAAGACGAACTGGCACAGAGGACAAAGAGACACAAAAAAGCAGTGTGAACTTAGCCTTAGAGTAACACACAATCTGCCTGAGGTTCTAATCACCTCTTCCTCATTCCAAGGGATAACAGAACTTTTTAATATATTTAATATACAGACAGCAACGAAAACAGAACCTCTTTGATTGAAATAGGCATATATGGCATTACATTTATACCTTTATTGAAGATAAAGATCTCTTTTCTAGCAAACAAAGGTAGCTGAGTTAATAAACGCAACTTCTGGTTATAAAATACTATATATTTTTTTAACGCCCAACAGAGATGAGATCAGAAAGTGAGCAGTCCGTATGAATTTGGTCATGCAAATGACTTCCACTGACTTATAAATACAATGTACATAATATAAAATAACGTTTTATAACGTAATGTTTTTACTGCCTGTTTCATGATATTGTTTTTTATGAACGTTTGAAATGAACAAACATCAGATTTAAAAAGATTCACTTTGTTTTAAAGGGCATTTAAGCCAATAGTCAAACAGAAGTCTAATCCATTCATCTTCTGGATTATCATCTGTTCACTGCGGGTATTTCAAAGAACATTAGCTTTGTCAAAGATCACCGCTGCATTTAAAGCTTTAAGTCTATAGACCACTGATCCGTTCCTCTTTCTTGTCGCCCCTCTTCCTCTCTCTATCAGTTACCATCGACTCGCTCTACAAAGTGACCGAGGGAGGTCAATCAGACATCTTCCATCGACATGCAGACGGCAGCTTAGACCCCGCCTGCTGTTTCACCGTCTACCACGGGAACCACATGGAGTCGCTGGACCTGGTGACATCTAACGCAGAGGAAGCCAGAACCTGGATCACGGGCCTTCGGTATCTGATGGCTGGGATCAGTGATGAGGATTCCCTGGCCAAACGGCAGCGCACGCACGACCAATATCCTTCCAACGAATATCTCCACACACATCAGGATGTTTTTGTGTGGTTCTCTTTGACACGCCTCTCCCTCAGCACGAAACCAAGCACTCGAGTTGCAATTTTTGACCCATTAAATTAGAGGAAACCCACACAAAACGCGCCACCAGTGAGCGCTACTGTTACAACCAGAGGGCGAGTAACATATTTGTTTTCATCCACTTCTAGCTGAGGGGCTCAGAGGGTCTGGAGTGTTTGTGCGCACTCAGGGGTTCAAAGGAGGGAATTAATATTATGTACAGCTTTCAATGCTTGAAATCCCGCAGACAGACTTGTTCATACGACGCACAGGTTTTCCTTAATGCGTGTGTGTGGGACGTGGCTGAAGCAGACGTTTGAGGAGGCAGATAAAAACGGCGATGGGCTCCTGAATATTGAAGAGATCTACCAACTGCTCCACAAGCTCAACGTCAACCTGCCGCGCAGGAAGGTCAAGCAAATGTTTCAGGTCAGACTGTGAAGCCGCTTAAGTTTCTACGCTGTTAAGATTTTTAGATCTTTTCCCAATCAAAATTTATTTCAGTCATATTTGCAGTTTTCCATTTTTCTCACATATACATATTTATATCATATTACGAAATCATCACGGCCGACTCCGTGTCTGCAGCGACGGCAGATTCTCCGTGCTATAATGTGATATATGTATTCCTTTTAGACTGAAAAGGGAACGCCTGTTCTTATAGCTTATAAGGACCTTCCTTTTTACGTAAAAAAAACTTTTTTTTACTCCTGAAATAATAAGAAGAAGGAAAGAAAAATACTGTGCAAAGATCATCAAAAAGCACAAAAGGAAACAGACAAACATAGAAAAATAAAGTTTGCATTTTAAATGTTCCCATCTTATTTGAAACTAAAGAACTTGGCCCACATGAGAAACGGGTTTGTCGTATGAAGCCTGTCAGAGGAGTGTGAGTCACGGCTTTTGCTTTAGTAGGATTCATGAAAAGTATAATATTGAATTCATACGCCCTAAAATCTAGTCACCTGTTCCCAATTCTCCTGGGTTTCTCTTTCACAGCATGCCACTGAAATCCATTTAAACCCTTTTGAGCTATCCTGTATGAATACACACAAACACACAGACACAAACACACACACACACACACACACACACATCCTCTTCTGGCCCACGTTGGTGGAGGTAAACGCAAAAACAGTATATCTGCCCTCTCACTAATTGTCTAGAGTTTTGCCTCTATTTGAACATATTAAAACAGGAAACATTTAATACATTATAAACATTTGCTGTTGCATTTTTTATACTGATGTGCATTTGTTTAAATCAATCAAACATGAAAGAATTCTTAATATGAGTATACTTGAGAAAGACACTTTTAGAGCAAAAGGATGAAGTGGAGGAAGGAGAGGGCTGCTTCAATTTTTTAACAGAAGTCATATTTAGTAGCCCATGGTTTCTGCACTCAGTGTCTGAAGCTCTTGAACGTCTCCAGTAACACAGTAATGTTTTAACAAACTGACAATATTCAGAGGTATCGATTGACCACAAGCACAATTTGACCAAAACATAGTCCGTCGTAAGAGAAGGCAGGAACTCAGCAGAGCAAACACACTGTTCAATCAATGAGACAGTGTCTGTATAAATGATGATGATGAGTGGATGAGGAACTGGGGCTCATGTGAGGCTGAGTTGACTGATGAAGAGGTTCAGGCGTGTGCGGCAGGGAGGTGGTGGAGTGAAGGATCAGGAAGGGTGGAGAGGAGGGTGCAGCAGAACCACACCTGTGACACAGACAAACAGGCACTCACTGACAGACAAGCACTCACTGACAGACAGGCAGTCACTGACAGACAGGCAGTCACTGACAGACAGGCACTCACTGACAGACAGGATGCAGGAGTGATGTTGGACGCAAGGAACAACAATAACCAACAACTATACCGTTCTATTTCATTTTCTTCCACTTATCTGGGGTCATCGGTCAGCAGGCCAAGGTATCCCAGATATCCCTCTCCACAGCAACACTCTCCTGCTCATCCCGTGGGATATACAGGCTCCCGACCAAATTCTGTGCGCCTGAGGTCTGTGTTGTTGGGGGCGTAAGCACCTGGTAAATTCTCCCAAGAAAAAGTGTTCTCAGAGCAGGAGACTAGACACACTTTGTGCACCCCAATAAATAGGCACCAAGCAAGCTGCAACGCCTCATCCGGAGTAGGGGGACCTGGGTATCCTTCCGGAGCCAGACTTTGTAGGGGAGCTATTTGGCAAGCTTCACCAGGCCACGGGGTGAAGCTCGGCCGGAGCCTCAGCCCTGTCAGCTCGCCACTTGCAAGGATGGACGTTTGGATCAGGAGCACAGCAGGACAGGAAGAAGGCCACAGAAGACGATTATCTCATTTTAAGGAAAAAGCCCACACCTTTTATTTCTGCAAGAGGTGGAAACACCTAATTTTCTGCAGAAACTGTTCACATTCTGCTAAATCTAACAAAACCAAATGTTATGATTTAACATATTAATGTTTTGTAATTTCTTCTCAAAAGACAAAAAAATCCTGAAAAACATCTTTTTGGAATGTGAGAAAATGCTGAAATAGATGAAATAGAACAGCTCGCTTTGCTGCTCTGTACTTTGAATTTGATAGTTTTTAAAAAAATTTCCACAGATTTGTTGTGCACAGATGTGCTTTGAAGGATTTTTTTTAAAGTTCCATTGTGGACATTAATAAATTAATTATCCAAACTGTAATCAGAACAGTTTGGATAATTAATTTATTAATAATAATAACTGATTCAAAGTGGAATTTGAGTGTTCACCGAAGGAAATGAATTTCAACCACAAACATTAAATTGCCTGGCAGTATGCACATTTGATAAAATCATCCAAACAAAGAGTTCCCCACCAGCCTCATTTTAGACCACACTGGTAGTTTAGGGTAGAAAGTGTTTATCTCTTCTTAATGGGCCAAACTGTAATTTCCAACCATTAAAAATCACTCTTTGGGCTTCGACGTGAACGGAAATTTCATTAATCTTTCCATTTGGCAGCCGACAGGCAGCGCCGCAGGTGAACAGCTTGTGCAGTTACTTCAAACACTGTGATTGTCTTTGTTTTCTGTCCATCCGTTTCTCAAATCCATCACAGTGATTTATCCCGCTGCTTGTGTATCCACGCTCTCTGTGATCCAGTCCCCGATGCACATAGCGAGCTCATTAATGGGGTGTGAAAGAGGCATTAGCTGGTATTATTAGATTTGCTGTGGTGTCGAATTGCCCCTCGTGAGATCCAGGTAATATGAGATGGGAGCCGAGTCCCTGCGAGCAAACAGGTCGAGGTGGCGGCGTATAACGAGAAGGAAGTCGTGCGGTGTATCCTCAGGCAACATGGAGTCAGATATGAGGACAGGGAAGGGAAGTATCGGTTCCAGAGGGGTTGTGCTTGTGTCGTAAAAAGACTGCTGCAGAGTTGATGCTTGTTCGTGAATTTGAATCAGTGTGAAATAAACAAGGCAGGATGGAGGAACAAACATACATAGTACATCTTCATTTTAAGACTCTGTGCGATATGTTGGCGATAATATATACTTATTATTTCCAGGAAATATTATTTTAGTTATATAATCACATGGAATTATATTTTTACTACATAAATATGATTTGACACTCTTCTTCGCTTTTTTAAAGTTTTTTTTGTTTCGTTTTGCGACAATTTGGTAATCATAATTTTTGAGGAGGCAAAAAATGAGACTTCTTACGTATAAATGTAACACTGAAAACAATAAAATATCTCAGACATTGTACTTTTTTTTTTTTTCAATTCAGATGTAGTTAAGGTTAAGGGTCAGAAATGACAAATTAAAAGAAAATCAAAAAAGCATTTTTGGGAAAGAGAATTGGATGCAAGGAGGGGGCAATTTGTGAGCCGCAGAAGGATTTCATGCCAATAAAGAGACCATAGATGCGATGTTTGCTTTGAGAGCTCTGATGTATAGAGCAGGTTAGAAGGTGCCGAGGTGGTTTTGCATGAAAAGGTCTGGGGTGACGGAGAAGTCTGTTAGAATGATACAGCATATATATGAGACCGGCATGACAGCGGTGAGGTTTGCAGTAGTGGGGGATGGATGGGTTCAAGATGGAGATGGGACTGCACCAAGGATCGGCTCTGAGCCCCTTCGTGTTTGCTATGGTGATGGACCGGCTGACCGATGAGGTCAGGCAGGAGTCTCTGTGGACTATGATGTTTGAGGAGGGAATGGGATATGTAGTGAGAACAGAGAGCAGGTGGAGGAAAACGTGAGGAGGTGGAGGTATGCGCTGGAGAGAAGAAGAAAGAAAGTCAGTCACAGCAAGACAGAATAATGTGTGTGAATGAAAGGGAGGCAGGTGCAATGGTGAGGATGCAGGAAGAAGGAGGTGAAGAAGGTGCTCTGTGGTCAACTACTCAGAGCAATTGGGAGTGTGAAAAAAGGTGAAGAAGTGAATGCAGGCAGGGTGGAGAAGAGTGTCAAGAGTTATCTCGGACAGAAGAGGAGCAGCAGGAATAAAGGGAAAGGTTTATAAGATGGTAGTGAAAGGAGTTCTGCCGGATGGTTTAGAGACGGTGGCTCTGAACAAAAGGCAGCAGGCACAGGGGGAAATGTTCAGTTTTTCTCTGGGAGTGACGAAGATGGACAGGATTAGAAACAAGCACATCAGGGTGACAGCCCAGGTTAGACGTCTTGGAGACAAAGTAAGAGAGGCCAGATCAAGTTGGTTTGGACGCGTGAAAACAGATAATTTGCAGGCATTTTATTGGGATGTTTGTATTTATAGGGATTGAGCTGTGGCTTTATTCCCACACTGAGTTCTGATGCAGCAGCCATGTCTTATTTTCTGCACCAACCAATGCATTCAGATGAAGTTATGTGAAACAAAAGACAGATTACTTTGTTTTTTTGTTGTTGAAGATTTGGTACACCCTTAAACACACGTTTGAATGTGAGATTTTTACTGAAAAATGCTAAATATTTCTTAAAATATCACATTCTCTGATAGCAAAAATCCAATAATTCAGCTTAATGTTTATGTTTTATCTAAGTTTCATGAAAAAACATTAAATGGTTGTGGAGTTATGCCCTTACAAAATTCTTCAAAATTAAACCACATCTTCTCAGAATATATGCTGGAGATAATAATAAAAATATATATAATATACTATTATGACATGTGTCAGGATTGACGTATTGCCTCCTCACCCTCTCAGGAAGCGGACACAGACGACCAGCAGGGCACTCTGACATATGAGGAGTTCTCCGTCTTCTACAAGATGATGTCGCTGAGGCGGGACCTGTTCCTGCTGATGATGGCCTACAGCGACAGGAAGGACCATCTGACGGTGGAGGAGCTGGCCAACTTCCTGCGTAATGAACAGAAGGTGAGAGGTCACACTGATGTTGGATTTCTAGCCGATAAAACGACGATATTAAACCAGCCCAAGTTTTCTGATGAAGTTCCAAAACTATTTCCTTTCTTTAGTTTAGCTGGTATCTCCATCCGTCTCAGTTGTCTGCCCGAAGGCATCTGCTCCGTTAAGCTTATCTATCGTTCTGAAAATTGGTTTGTCCCATCGGTGCCCTTTTCTCGCTTTTTTTCAGTTTTTCTTTGCCGTTTTTTCCTTTTTCATTATCCTGTATTTACTGTCCCTCACCAGAGATGTGGTTCTCAGATAGCGCTGCTTGTTTGACATGGTTGATAACTAAATTATATCGCAACACAAATAGTTTTCTAGAAATGGGAAAATCATTCTGACTTACTTTATATTTTTTATTTCCCATCTCTCTAAGACTAAGGTATGAAGGAAAATAATGTCTTTTTTTTTGTCTCTAGATGACCAACGTGACTCCAGAGTACGTTGCAGAAGTCATTGACAAGTTTGAGGTGTCCGACGAGAATAAACAAAGTGGAGTCATGGGGATTGAAGGTAGCTCTGTCTTTTCCAACTTTTCTCTTTTATGTTCTTTTTTAAGTCTTTTTTTATCTGAGCTTAGATTCTTCCCCTCTTTGTTACAATCATGGAAACATTACTTTTCAACTTAAACTATTATGTGGTACCCAAGCTGCAACTATATCCAGCCTGTGAGACAATGTCTAATTTCCGTCATGTCTGTATTTCTATAATAACTTGAAACTACATATCCCAGAATGCAACTCTTATTTTTCAGTTTTTTTAAAATACCCTTGTTTTTTTTATGTATTCTTTAAGATGTGTTTGGTGCAGTTAAGTTCATATTAATGTATGGAAAGTTAGTCATAATTCTTGTGAATAAAATGTGGCCAAGTTATGTCTTTTTATCAATAAATAGGAAAACTGTTTCCTCACTTTTAGATTCAGATTTTAATTTTGGCATCCCTGCTGTACGCGAACATCTAGGATTAGGGTATTGCTGGAGCTACGTGAGATTTTTTTCTAAACGTCATGCATCATTATCCCAAAAAAACTTCTGTAATAAGTTACATAAAAAAAATGCAAATATAAGAACATCAAAGCCATTTTTTTATATTTTTTATTCCCATTTTGAATGCAACTTTCATGAACATTAAACTGAAAACAACAAACAAACAACTAGCTGAGGAGAACAGCTTGGATATTGAGCTAAAACGGTGCTGTTAGGTCTTTTGATGAATAATTATAAAGACAGAAAAAAATCAACAAAAATTCCTGGTAGCATCATATCTAGAGATAAAAACGAAAGACACAACAAAATTACAGGCGCAACTAAAAATGCGGCTATATCTTTAATTTCATAATGACAAAAGAATATGTTTGTTAAGAATGAATAACAAAAAGAATTTGGATTGCAAATATTTGAAATGCAACATGCAAGTGTTAAAGGATAAAGTAGAAACCTGGGGTAGAGTGTTTTGTTGTTTGTCTTTATGAAGGCATTTTATATAATACCAATTATTTTTAATATTAGATTTTTTATTTATTGAAAAAAAGCTTGTGATCCACTGTTATGAAAAAAAAAAATCTACTTGAAAACAGGCAGTAGATATTCAGGCTTTTCAACTAAACGCAAGATGTTCAAGCCAGTCAGTCCCCTGACGTCTGATGATGATGAGGATGATTATGATGAATAGATAAAACAGGTTTTGTGCGTAAAGTCAGATTGACGCTAAAGATCTTAATCAAAATATGCTTGTTTTTATTATGATTTAATTGCCCTGCAGAAATTAAGTTTAATTGATAATTATAAATTATACATTTTTTCCATGTTTTGAGAAAAATGTAGCAAAATAACACAAATTAAGTTTAATCGTAAACAAAACCAGGAGAGGTCGACCAGATCGGTGCCAAAGGAAAAGGAGACATACTTTAGAGAGCCTCTCAAATTTAACGATTTTTCTAGCCTCAAACATCTTTGGCTTGTAGTCAAGCAAGAATCTATATGATGATGCAGGGAAATCTTTATTTAATCATCATCATCATCCTTCCACCATGATTGATTATCTCCGCAGCCACAGAATTAATTTAGCTCCTTACCTTGAAAGGTGAATCTGGAGCTGCTGAACTTCTGTTTGAGCCTGAAAACATTTCACCTCTCATCCAAGAGGCTTCCTGAGTTCTGACTGAGCGGTGGGGAATTCTGGTAACTGGTAAATACCTGATTCCCTACCAGTCACTTGCTTTGGATTCCACTTTCAAGAATTACCATTACTATTTTATTATTATTAAGGAGAAGCTGCACAAACAATTCAGTGTTGTCGTTTATTGCTGCTCCCGGTTCTTGCAGTGCGAGTCCTGTGTCCCCTGAGATTGGGTCCGTTTATGTATGAAGCCTGTTTGGTTTGGTAGATGAGGGGATCTGCCATAGCAGCTGATCAGTTATTATTCAATCCTGTACGATAAACAGTCTCCAGATGTACAGTAGTTGTTATTGCTTATGGGATGCCGCAGATCTGCTCTTTGGTTGGATGAGTTTTCCAGGAGATGTTCTGAACACACATGGTGAGCCTTCTATACATTTCACCCGGTTGATCCTGTAGTTCCTTCTTCATCATACATATTTCAGAACCAGATAGCGGAATGCTTTCAACACAGGCCCCAAACAATGAGATCTTCATGTTAGTGGAGAAGCCGAACCGCCACATCCAGTTCCTACAGACATTCCATGCCCAAGTGAGCTTTTCTTTTTGGCAGAACCAGGTTTTGGACCCACTTGCAGACACAAGATGTAGGCAGATGGAATCCATTGATTTAAAGGATCAGTGTCTAAAATTGAGTGGCTATTTAGGGGTATCGCTTTGAATAATTGGAATATAATATTCATAACTATGCTTTTGCTGTATTTTCCGTGGCCCGTTGAGTTGATTTCAGCACGTGACTGGACTAACCTCACCAGAACAAGAACCTTTCCTTAATCTCTGGTAATGCGATGCAAGTGGCTCTGGGTCAGCTTCAAAACAATTTAGGTAGAGAAGTACAGGGAGATAGCCTCGGCCAATAAACACACTGGACCTTTAATGGAATCCAAAATCCAATGTCTGCTTTATAGGCAAGTTTCCGAACCATGGGAACGCAAGTATGTCCAATTTGTGACGCACATGCAAAAAAAAAACACCCAACAAATACCCAGAACAAAACTAACACGAGGGAAAATATCTGCTACGTATGACATCAACAAGGTCCTCAACAAGCTGGAACACGAGGGAAGGGGAGCACGGACTAAATACACGTAATAACGAGAGAATGGGGAACAGGTGAGGACATTCAGTAATGAAGGAGACAAACACACATACAAACAGACACACACACACACACACACACACAAACAGATAAGAGGGGAGGGTTGACAGAGATGATAGAGAGTATAAAGTAAAAACCAAGAGAACCATACCTTCAAAATAAAACAGGAAACAAAACCTATAACAGTAATAAAGCTGAGAAATGAATAACAGAGACTAGAATTATGACCAAATGACCAAATCAATATTGAGTCATGACAGCTGGTCGCATTCTGGAGAGAAAATTCTATGGACGGAAAGGAAAAAAACTCGGAAAAGATCATTATTGTTTTCAAATTTAATGGCAGAATGTCGAAAATCTGTTAAAAAAATATAAGCTCTATCTATCTTTAAAATTTAATTCAAACTTCACAGCTCATTGTCAAAACCTAAAATTCTGTCAAATGGTGCCTAAAAAACAATCAAATAATTTAGTTTTTTTTCGAGATGTTGCTTTTGTAAGTGTTTATCTCTGGGTGCCATTTTAGGCAGCACAGTATTTAGCTGTCGGGTGAGCTGAGGGTGAATGAGTGGGTGAGGATGGAGGCCGGCAGCTGGAGCGAGTCAGAATGAGGTCGTTGGGAATCCGACCGGACTGAGAGCAGCATTGGAGGGAGGAGATGAGAGGGAGAGGTGCGCTGAGACTAATCTCGTTGTTGGAGGCATGAAGGCAGCGTGTCCGACTGATCACACCAGTAGGCCTGATGTCTCGCCTGCAGCCCAGATATGTGTGTGTTCAAACATGTGTCGAGGAAAGATGCGACAGAAATGTACAAACAGATTAGCATTTCCATGTATCCCTGTGATGATCTGTTACCTCAAGCAGGCCGTATGGTCTCTTTGTGACTCCAGTAGGATTCATGTCAGGCTGTGTGCCCTCAACAATGATGGCGTGTCTGCAGTGATCGCTGACCTCTGCATAATAAGAACAGGGTCTTTGCAGTATCTGCAGCACATTTTTCCATTTCCTCTCCTCACTCTCCTTTTGGCTGTACACTTGACCGCTCTTGATATTCCCTGACTCATTTTACCCCTCCTCTCCGGATGAAAGGACGCTTTTCCTCCCTCTTGCTCCCTCTTCCTGAAGCACTACCTAAAAGAGATGATACGTTCTGTCAAACGTATCATCCAGCTGCAGGGTTTCAAACTGAACCACGCTGGTTTGAAAACTTTGTTCCTCCGTCAACAAGCTGCAGAGGCTTGCATCTCTCAGAAATTCAAACATGGGAGCAAATCCGTGGACTCACAATGTTGTGCAGTTTGTTGGAGGCGTCGTTTGGCGTGCTCCTTTACAACAGCCAGCTTCATTGTCCCTGCGGGGTCATTTTGACCTATAAAACACAAACGCAGTTGTGTTTCGACTTCAAGCCTTCACCAGGGAGTCCAACACATCCCATGGAGAAAAGGTGGGATATTTAATGAGAATATTCCACCTGCATAGAGGGGCGTGGCCTAGAGTGCGCATTGACACACAGGAATAATCCAACAGATGGTATTTCTCCTCCTAATCACAAAAAATGAATAAAAGAGCAGCATATACACAACAATATATGATAACTGTTACAAAAGATGGCAGGCAATGGAATAAATAGATTTATTAGCAGTAAAATCTAAATCCACATTTAGAGCTGGGTGTTTAGCAGTGTGTCATTTATCAACCCAAAGTTTGCTGTCCTTTAATTTTTCTCATGGAAGATGGGATATGGTTGGTGCCACAGACTTCTAATTTAGCTTGGTTACTGTTATGACAGTCCAGACAGTGTCCGACATTCCCTGTGCATATGGTGTATTTACATTCTGCTAAGCAGTCCTGTCAACATCTTGCATTTTTTTTCAATAGCGGGAACTTCACAATAGGGGCATTCTGACCTGCGGATCACAAATGTGTCTTTACAGCGGATTAAATGATTGATGGTGAACTCCCAGCGTGTTACATTTCCACCGTGGTTACCATGGTTACTTTTGCAAGATTTCATAGGTTTTGAACCCAACCATGCTTCGGTGTCGTCAGCTGAAAGATGGCTGTGCACCAGTTCATCTCGCACCTCCTGAAACCGATTAACGTCGGTTCAGGAATGATTTGACTGAGCGTATTGTCACTCGGAATAATACCCCAATTCCTATTTATAATCCGTTTAATCTGTTCTGCTTCAATATTGTATGTAGTGACAAACACAATCCTATCCTTTCAGTCTTTGGAGGAATTTTCTTTGTAATAATTTTTGTCCAGTATTCAAGTTATCATCATAATTATTATAACTATAATCGAAAATTACTATTGTATTTTTTTTTTATTGATATTGTACCGTTAACACCATAACTATCCTCAATTTCACCCACCCACCTAGCAGATATTATCCCACTGACCCGAACACATTTTCACACACCCACTCAAACCAACACCCTTCCCACAGCAAGTCTTGTGACTAGCTTTTACCCATTGTCTTATTTTGTCTTTGTTCTATCTGTTGTCTCGCAATTTAAAAATACAGCAAAAAGGCAGTGGGCAATCAAAACCAGTGCCTTTAATACCCGTGAAACTTGATTGACATGCATCCAATAGTTCTTGAAGTTTTTCAGCCAAACTGCTGATTCTAAACACTTTTCCCTGTCCGTTTTTTATCTTCCAACAGGTTTCACAAGTTTCATGCGCAGTCCCACATGTGACATCTTCAACCCTTTACACAACGAGGTGAATCAGGACATGGAGCAGCCTCTGTGTAACTACTTCATCGCCTCCTCTCATAACACCTACCTGACCGGAGACCAGCTCCTCTCCCACTCCAAAACTGACATGTATGCCTGGGTGCTGCAGTCCGGCTGCCGCTGTGTGGAAGGTAACCGAGCGTTGTATGAATATTGGATGCCAGACAAAGCCAATCTGACTGTGTCGACTTCCCGAGAAGACTGAAGACAATTCAATTTAATCTAAATTCAATTTTGTTGAATTTCATTTAGCTGCTTCAGTTCGGGGTCATTGTGCTCGCTGTCACGCTGTTATGCTGTTACGACTTACTGCGCCACTTGAATATAACAGAGATTGTTATCGGTAATGTCTGTATTCCTACTGTACCACATAATAATATGGTGATTTTATGATTCTATTGCAATATATTTGTTGTTATTTTTCCAACCGAGGTTCTGTTTTTATGCTAATCTAATAGTATGGCTCTATTTTCTGCCACGAATGGATCATCCACTGATCATGGATCTAATGAATGCTTTGCAATTTGGAAAATATTTCCATTATTTCTTTAAATTAGAAAATCAAGTAGCCATTTTCTTGTGTTGATGTTTGTTTATAACATTTAATATGAGCCCACAATGTAACTGTAAAGACTAAATCCCAGACATTAGCTGGTACTTGCTGATCATTGGATTCTTATACCTACACAGATTCAGCCTTTTCCACAACTTTACGTCTTAATTTATTTATTTTGTTGCTAAGGACCACGTTGTTATGTGATGTTCACAATAAAGATCCAAATTGCAGATGAAACTGGAGGCAGAAGTGCAGATCAGTGGCTTAATAAAGAAAGCTTTATTGATTGCCAGATAACTGAGTCCATCCAATGACGCTAATTCCATGTGAAATAAAGATCAGTCCAAAAACCCCAAGGTAGAGACAGAATAAACCAATCCTGGAAACCAAAAAAGCTCTGAGAACAGTAGGAATAATGAGGACAAAGGGCGAGTGAGAGATCAACGTAATCAACAACAATCTGACCAACAAAGGAAGAGTAATAAGACATATGGGAAAAGGTGAGGAAAGCCAGCAATCAGGGAGGAGACACACTGGGAGTCAGGAGAAACCTCCACACATAGATACAGAAGAAGAAGAAGGGAGGGGAACATAGAAAGTGGTAAGAAAATAACACAGAGAGCAATAAACATAAGGACACGAGGAACCGACTTACAATTTAAAACAGGAAACAATAACTAAAAATTAAGAAAAGACCCTTTTAATACAATGAAGTAAAACAAAAATTACCACAACTGTGACACATCATTTCCAATATGTTTCATAACTTCCCTAAAGTTTTCCACTCAAAATTGAAACGATCACCAGCACATGTTTCTTCATTGTCATAATGTCTTTTTTATGTTTTTACCTCATTTAAATTATTTTGTCAAATTTGGGTTCTCTGCTATTAGAGCTGAAATGATTAGTTTTGTAAATGGTTAATAAGTTTAATTAGTCAATTTAGTTGTTAATCATGCATGTAAGTCTTTTTTCAAACATAAATGGCATATTAATGTCAATCCTTCAACCGCCGTTCTTAGCAACCTCTTCTTTTTGATTTATATTTTATATTATTAGACCAAGCAAACGATTGGGAAAAGGTGAGAACGTCAACCAATACGGGAGGAGACACACTAGGAGTCAGGAGAATCGCCTACACACACACACACACATAGATACGGACAAGAAGGCAAGGGAACATAGAAAGTGGCAGGTAGAGAACACAGAGAGTAATAAACATAAGGACTTGAGGACCCATATAACTAATTAAAACGGGCAACAAAAATGCAAAGTCATGAACCATTACCCTTGAATTAAAGTAAAACATAAACAATACCTCAACTATGACACATCATTTCCAATGTTTACCTCTTCAAAGTAAAAAACAAATAGTTGAACTCTTCCTGATGAGCAATATTTGTGCTTATAGCTCCGAAAATAACAAAATACTGAGCCTACTGTTGTTTGTAGATTACTTTTACTCACAGCCATAACCCCACCAGAGATGAATGTTTACAGCTCAATGTGAGAGCCAAATGTAAGTCAAACAATTTGCCTTTCCTTCTTTTAACCATCAACAGTTAGAAGAGAAAGGAGTCAGAGAAGAGTGACAAGACGCAGTGTTTTATTCATGCATCATTTCTCCTGTTTTTCCTGAAGTGGACTGCTGGGATGGTCCTGACGGAGAACCGATGGTCCAACATGGCTACACTCTGACCTCCAAGATACCCTTCAAGTTTGTCATAGAGACCATCAATAAATATGCCTTCATAAATAACACGTGAGTCAAAGGTCCCTGTAGCAGGTGTGTGTTTGTGCCATTTTATGGAAAGTAGACTCTTTCATCATGGTGCTGGGATGAAATGGCTCAGAATGACAAACAGCAAACTAGGCTACTTAATGGTCCGGGATAGGTTTAATATTCTAAGAATGCTACAAAGAACTATCTATAAATATGATGAGAGATTTTCCCATGAGGTTTAACAAGAAAGTGGCAAAAAAAAAAAAAAAAGGTTTGTGATTTTCACAGAACGCTGGGATGCCTGGTAATAATTAGCACCCATTACTGAGCCATCTGTTCAACAGTGTTTCCTCTGTCTCTCTAAGGAGTCACTCTTTGAGCGAGACATTGTGTTTACTGTGTCCAACCATACCCCATGCAAAGTGTGAATGATGCGTTCCCTGCTGCAACGTTGGCTTGGATTGACATTTATTGCAAACGCTTATTGTTGCATGGATATAAAGACATTCAATTTTCCAAAGGCACAGGCAGTATTGGAATTGATTCAAGTGATGCAATTATCTAGAAGTACAAAGGTTCATTTCTCAACAACTTGCTGAAAGTTTCACTGAAATAAATAGTCCAGCAAGTGTATATTAAGGAAAATTCCCCAGTCCCTCGTGTTGTACAAGCAGTCCCCCTGATGGAACTACTCTGATTGAATGTGATGAAAAATGTCCAAAAAAACCCAGTATTTTTTAGGAGAAAAAAAAACTCCCCCTGAGTGAGTAAATTATGAATTATTAGGATTAAATATGATATATAGAAGATAGATCTCCTCGATTCGATTAATATGCAAGAAATTTGGACTAAATTGAACCAACGGTTAGGATGCTGATCTGAAAAACAGTCTTTTTATAAAAAAAAAAAAAATCCCCCTGGTGAGTAAATAATGAACAATTAGAGTAAAATATAATATGCCGACAAGATAGATTTTGAGTCAACTCAAATGCACCAAATTTGAACAAAATGGGACAAGCGGATGCAAAATTGTGGCCCGAAAACTTTTGGAGTTAAAGCTCTCCCTAGTGTCTAAAATGTACAACAGACCTTTCCCAAAATCGATCCAGCTCTTCCTCGCACTTAGGTTCATTTGGGTAAGTTACCCATGAAATAGTTTTTGAGTTATAGCTTTAACACCAAGGATCTGTGGTGGTGGTGATGACCTAGAACTTTTTAAACAAATCAACACCTGGTATGCTGAGATCATCTCAAAGTCCGACAATATGGGAGAGGAGGAGACAGACATCCTTATCGTGGAGAGTTTCCATCCTTACACCGAACATCTGATCCGTTTAACAGATCAGGTCGTTTCGTTTGTCTCTCACAATAACTTATTTTTCTTGTTAACTCTAAATGGTCCAAAAAAATTAAGGAAAATAGAAGTTGACAATATCTCAAGTTCATCTTAGAGGATCCTAGGATAAGAGCTGGAGAGTGTTGCCGGGGAAAGGGATGTCGGGAGTACCATTCTTGGCCTGCAGCCAACACAACCTGACCCTTCACCTATAAGCTGAAGAAAATGGAAAAAAGACATTTAATTGACCTTTTGAATCAAAAAAACTTCATGCATTCTTATTATGGGATGGAAATAAAGAGTTGTTTGGAACTGCTCGGTCCATTTAACCAAAAAACTATAAAGTTTAGGGCGGCTGGAAGGCGGGCCACCGTTTCTTTCCAAGTCCAAGTCTAATCCAATCATCTGCTGACTTTTAGTGTTTCATATTCAATGGGCAGATAAGAGGAATATGGATCAACTCTTCAAAATCCGAGTAAGAACCCAGTTTCCTTAAATGTCAAACTAATAATTCTTTATTTTACAGGTCTAAAAGCCTAAGATTGAGTGACGAAAATAAAATAATATTGAACTTCTATTTTCCCAAAATGTTTTTGGATTAATTAAATCGTGATTGCCAATGACACTGGGAGAGAAACTCCAAACAACCAAATCTATTTAATTTAAAAAATACACAGAGATATAATGAATGACAAAGCCTCACTATGGCTTATTTGATTTTTTACTTCCTTTTATCTTTTTTCTTTTTTTATATTTCAGCTCTATGCTATTATTGCTAGTTGCATTAATAATTAGTCATTTCAATATATTTAATTAGTCATTGTAATTGTTAGTCATGTATGTAAATCATTTTTCAAACTAAAATTACATTATTATGTCATTTCTTCAACATCCATATTGCTAATTTGCTTTGTATTTTATAATTGAACACTTAATATCTTTGGGGGATGGAATGACAAAACAATTAATTTTGTGTCATCTTTAACAATGTTTCTGTTTTTATTTTACATTACTAGACCAAATAATCAGTTGGTTGATTGCAAAAAATAATTGTTCTTGCTGTTCATAGCAAACATATTAGATGTATTTCAATTCCTTTATTTATTTATAGTACTTATTTCCCTGAATAATAATAGTGAATAATTTTAGTGACCTTGAATTGGAATCCGCTGAATTCTGATAAGTTGGTCCAGGAGTCCAAGGTTTGCCAAACTAGAGGGAATTCCCTGAAGGCGGTTCTGCATCATGAGGTTCATGAGAGTGGGCCGCCACAAAAAGCATCCCACACAGGCTTTTCATGTGGACACAGAGACAATGACATCCAGGACCACCTCTCAGAAAAGACACGTCAATAACTGATGAATGAGTGTGTCTGTTTGTTTGAGGGGGGTGTCCATCTGTGAATACAGTCAGGGGGCTATTAAGCAGATTAACAGGTGGCCGGGATGATAAAAGATGAGCAGAATGTGACAACAGCATGGAGAAAGAGTGGCAGAGCATAAGAGGTTTAATTTATGCACCTAGAGTCTGTTAGCTGTATTATTACGGATCGGTGATTGTTTAGTTATAACTGTGGTGTGTCGAGTGAGATAAGGTCATTTTCCAGTTTGAAGGACTTAAATTAAAGACACCGTCATTAAAAAACCTTCTCAGGATAATAGACTTTAGATAGATCGCAGCAACGAAACCCAGTTTTCTAGGAGATGGTAGAACTAACCCGCCTCAGCACGGCCTAAACTCAGCTCACGCTCCCTGTCTGTGGGTGAACAAAAAAACGCCGGGTAGATTCCGCTTCTCTAGGATAGGAAGAGCTGACATTGAAGGATAAAAGATCGACGTCACTAAGAAAGCTTGGCCGGCAAAAGTGACTATTCTGACACCTCCTGCTAAAAACCCAAATCATCAGAGAGATTGTGAGGCCCCGCTTTCACATCATTATTCATACTGACAATCACGGTCAAACAAGTTTTTGGCCTTCTGCTCCACGGGAGGTTTCTTTCCTCCCTGAATTCACCTTAGGACACCTGCGTTACCGTTTGACAGGTGTACCGCCCTGGTCAAACTCCCCACCTGCCACTGTCCTCAGAGCGGGTCACCATCTGGCTTGAAACTAGAAGCGAGAACCATTTCCCCACCGCACTATGTGAGGGGTAAAAATTATAAGAGTATTTGACCGGCGGCCACTTGTTCCACACCTGTAATGAGTCTTTACCCTGCCAGACTAGAGTCAAGCTCAACAGGGTCTTCTGTAGGTCACTGTCACCTAACAAAACACGTCTTTGGCCATTACATAATACACTGTTTATGAAAAATATGATTATCAGTTTTCTTCTATCCAAAAGGTCACAGATCAACTAAACTGTGACATCATCAAAAGACACCATCCTGGTCAACATTCAACCCTATTACTCGAAAACAGAAAGGGAGATTTTGACATTTAATATTTGGTCACTTTCTTAATTTGTGATCCTAATTTTGGTTTCTCCCCTGGAAACAGGAAGTTGAGTAAATCTTTTCAATTACTTCAAAGACTTTACCACCTGTCCCCTTTTCTAAACTAGGAAAAGCACTGAGAGAGCCCAAACCTCCGCAAGGGCACAATAGTACCCTTGGTTTAGGAAAACCGCCCTTAATTTCTACCTCTAAGTCTTACGACAACTCCAACAAACTCCCTGAGTATCTCTCAAATACTCAGCCAGTCAGCCAATTTAGCCAGTCGTCTTCTGCACCTTCCACTTCAGCATCTCTGTTCAGCCCACTGAGTCCCATGCTCCACCCCAAAAGAAACATCAAAGGAATCCCAGGAACAAAGGCATCAGTAATGGTCTGATCCATTACAACCACCCCCAAAGAAACATCAATGGAACAAAGGCAGCAAAAGCCGAATTGTGATGTCACTACTCCAAATGACTTGGAAACACATACTGCCACCAAAATGTAATCACCTCTAGGACATGCCCAAACCTACCTCTCGGTAAAGTTACATGCAAATCCATCCTGTAGTTTTTCTGTAATCCTGGTGACAAACAGACAGACAAACAACAGAACACAAAGATACCAACAGACAAACACACAGGAGTGAAAACATAACCTCCTTGGGGGGATGATAAATAAATGAATATTATCCTTTAGGGTAATGAATGAAAACTGCGATGCAGTGGGCTAACAGAGGCTTCCAACAGCAGGTTTTTTATTTTAGTTGTATTTGGCAAAGGACCGTTTTGATAACACTAGTGTGAGAACGTGTGTGTGTTTTGGGGATCAGAGATGGACTTCAGAGCAGGGCTGCGTCCCCTGAGGGGGAGCTGTCAGTCTGACAAACCTGACATTTGAGATGTGCTACTGTGTGTCCACAAGTTATTTCACCTTTTCTAAATGAAACACACACACACACACACACACATGCGAGCACTGTGCCAGGTACATTTTTTATCATTTACCTTGCCCCTGTTCTGTTGCCTGGAGGTGAGAAGTGGAAAGTAAAAGATATGATTTGTTAGAGCCATGATCAGAGGTTTTTGAGTTGAGACATTGAAAGTCTAAATGTGATGTTTGGAGTAAGACTATGCTGTCTGGATCGATTGTATTGACATGTGATTTATGAAATATTCATTTTGAAATGTCACCCAAAAAAAAGAAAAATCACTTGCCTTTGGCTGTTAAGCCTAATCAAGGCTTAACGCTGACCTGATGCTTACCTGCCTACTGTGTGGCGTAAACGACGCTTCACCTTGATTTTGCGTCGCCAGCATTTCATTAGGTGATCATTTAGGTGGGTGACTGAACCTTCTATGTTTGATTCACACACTGAAGACAAACATCTGACACACTAAATATTATGATAGATTTGTGTTCATTTATATTATGTAAAAACCAACCAGTTAATCAATTATGCTTGATTTATTCTGACAACTTCTCCGTGGGGGATGTAATTAAACTGTGTGTCAGCAAGTAGCAGCTCGCCATCTGAATGCTGGTGGTCAAAAGAAAAGTTCTGTTTGATTGATCATCATAAAATAAATTTTCAGCATTTAATCAGTTTTAACGTGATTCAGGGAAACCTTAACCCTTAAATGTCCTCACCAAGAAAAAAACCCTAAAATGATTATGTTCCATATATTAATCTAATATCTGAGAAACTAAATTGACCAAAAAATAACAAATCGTTTGGCCAAACATGTTTTTAAGCAGTATTTCATGATGTAATTTTGTATATCATGGTAACTAGTCACTTTCGATTTGACCAGTTCAACCTTTTGGTAAAGCATTCCTTTTGGAATGTTCTTATAAGAATTTTTTTTGGTTGTTTCAAATTACAAAATTATCTTAAGTAAGTCCCTACATGTTTTAATATGCCCCAAAAAAAGGCTTATGGATAAAGAACAAAATCTTTATCGAGTGGGACTTCCTCAATAGCCGTTGTTAATGCCTCCCTCTTGGGGGCACCTTTGACCTATGGGGCCCAAGGGCTCCGTCTCCTTACTCTTCAGCATATACCGCTGCCACTGGGTTGTATTAAAAACAGGTTCAGAACGTTTTTCAAAAAGGAAGTGTTGAGCAGGACATTAGAAGTACAAGTAAAAATGTATTTTGATATATATTTTTTTTATCTTTCAGGTACCCAGTAGTCCTGTCCATAGAGAACCACTGTAGCATCCAACAGCAGAAGAAGATTGCTCAGTACCTGCGGGAAATCTTTGGAGACAAACTGGATGTGGGAGATGTCCTGAGTGGAGACTCCAAAACTCTCCCTAGCCCTCACAGCCTGCAGGGGAAGATACTCATCAAAGTAAGAACACGCCATGGGGGATGAATTGTTTTTTTAACCTGCGTTGGACAATTCCACTTCCTGCAGTGAAGAAAGTGTAGGCGTTTTATCTCTACACATTTACTTCATGTAATTTGCTCTTCTGAGGATGAGGAGTGGGGGAGGGGGCTCGGCAAAGGAGCTAATTAATGCCCATAAACACATCAAGAGAAGGAAGAAGAGAAAGGAAGGACCGAACTAGGTCATTTTATGATTCATAGAGCGGAATGGAGAAAAACACATTTAGAGAAACACCTATATTCAGGCAAATTACGACTCAACACGATGAATATTTGAGCCATTAGAGAGACGTTTAGTGTGGAATCAAACTGCATTATCCCCAATAGAATTCAAATAGAATTATAATGAATTAATCCGTACTCAAGCCGCTGGCAAAAACTTACACAGCAGTTTTTCAATCACATTCAAACAACTTCTTAACGGTTTTAACAAACTGGAGAGGCTAAACTTTAATGTCCTGCTCAACTCTTTGGTTGAGCACATTTTGATTCACTACGACTTATTGAAAAATGTGGCTGTACATGTTCATAACATGGCCCAGTATATGCTAAAGAGTAAGGGGTCAAGGATGGAGCCCTGGGGGACACCACGGTTCAAAAGTTATTGTGAAAATCCTTTTTTTATAAGTGAGATTTTTTATGGCATATTAAAGCATGTCAGGACTTACTGCTGTGGTACATTTAGAGTATCATAGATAGTATACTGCCCCAAATAAATACTAGTTTTACTTGGTGAAGAAATTAACACAGTTAGTCCTCCAAACATCCCCGGCACAAACTGGTGATAAAGCTCCAAAGTGACCAGATGGCAGACTGGTTCCCACTTTTGGTTAATGTTTTAACACAGTAGTTGTTGTTTCAGTGATGAGAAGGAGGTCAGGGTAAGATCTGTGGCCTTGATGTCCTGTCATCTCCTTAACATTTAGAAAAAAAGAAATAATTGTCGACTTGATATTTTAGTCACTGCTTTTTTAAGCAAATCCCATTTTTTAAAATTAGAGTTCGATCTGTGAAGAATGGTCAAATGCTACTGTCGTTGCAATAGGTTGTAAAAGTGTCCAGCGAGATAATAGGAAACATCAGCTCTCACTCTGATGGCCTCCTCAGGGCCCAGATGATCCTTATCCACCACCACAGCACAGTCTGAGCAGTGGTGTCACTGTTTTATTGGATTTTTGTCATGAGGACCAGACCTGAGACTTTATCTGTAATGTGAATGTAGCCTGCATTGTTCCCTGGGTAAAAGGCCTCTGCCTTTTTTCCCCCCCTCCAGCCTGAGGCCTGAAAAGAGAAAAAGTTTCATCGATTTTCTATAAAGAGCTTTACTCCTCCTCAGTTGTCCTCCATTTCATTCCTCCCGCCTCTCTGCCCCCCGTTTGAGAGCCTCCGACCTTCGTCCATCCCCCAGTGGAATGGGGGACGCAAGAGTCACAAGCCGATAAAGACAAAATGGTGAAAGATTGTTTTTGACAGAAGGCTGAGGGGAGATAGACTATTTATTGCAGTTGAAATAAGGGCGGTGATGCCATCGTCACTGACAGACTGGATGTGTGCAGGAAGCGTAGAGTCTGTCATTGATTTCGGAAGAAGCCTAGAAAATCCTGACTCCCACTTACACCCTCAGAATGGTTCTCCGAGGGGCTTCCTCTCTGCCTGAAGGGCTGCTCAGGGAGTTCCTCAGAGAATATGCAGCTGATGGTACTATGAGTGTACTTGATGTGTGTGTGTGTGTGTGTGTGTGTGTCGGGTCTGCAGGCATGTGTTTTGTGCCCGCTTGTGTGCCTTTTACAGTTGGCAGGAGCGCCTGTACAGGCCAGCATGGGGTTTTAAGCACATTTCTTCTGCAGTTCAGTGAATGTCTGAGGAAAAGATGCCTCCTGCTGAGTTCTGTCTGACCTCTGTGGGCATTCTAGTGTATAAATGTGAGGATTTGTGTTGTGTTTTGGACGCATACATGGGGGAAACCTCAGTCTGTCTGTGTCTAATCTAGTTTCTTTTGCTCTCTCCGTCCAGGGGAAACGTCTGCCGGCTTATTTGTCTGCGGACGCCGAGGAAGGGGAGGTTTCTGATGATGACAGCGCCGATGAGATTGAGGACGACTTCAAGTTTAAAAGCAGTAATGTGAGAAAAAAGTTTGAAATGGCTCAACATCATCCCCAGATTCATTTGACATCCCCGCTTGTTATCAAATCTCTAAACTATTCGTAAGCCGGTTGTGTTTATATTTGGTATTTAATGCAAACTGGTTTAGGAAATTTTTGTATTTTTTCCAAATTCTTTTGATTTGGATTGTCGGATTGTCGTTATTTATAGTTATTTAAACCAACTATAAATAACAAAATCAGTCCATTTATTTCCATTTGAATGCTTCATCGAATTCATCAACGTCTCCATTGACAAAACATTTGCGTTCACAATCCATGGATCCTACGATAGAAGATAATAATAATAATAATAATAATACGATCACCAACTAATCCAAAAATATGCACAATAACCCAAACAATAAATTCACTCCTACGGTGATCTTGGCTCTTGATGACCGATGAACCCATTTAAAACAGTGCTGTTATATCCTTCACCTCATTAGCCGGTCTCTGAATCTTCTTTTCTGTCTTCATGCCCTCTGAACCAGGTCAGGGCCTGGTTCGAACCCATTCAATGTTTTGAACCCATTCAATTCATTGTCAAATTAGTTCAAGCAATATATCAATAGAAAACTTTACTATGAATAGGAGGGAACGTAAATATGTTTTTTTTTACCTTTATATTTCCCTTTCAAAGAGAAAATATTTAAAGCAACTTGAATTACTAAGGCATTTTCCCTTACTGCTGTTTACCTGCATTTGTTTTTCTTTGTGCCTCTTTCTTTTCTTTTTTTTCCTTTTCTTCTTCTTCCTCTTTTTATTTTACAGTCTAGGTGTCACCATTCCATAAACCAGGTAAACCAAGAAACAGTGTCATTCCCCCTTCGTCACTTTGTCCACCTGGGCATAGACAGATACGCAGAGATAGAGCAGACAGATACGCAGAGATAGATGTCTATCTCTGTGTATCTGTCTGCTCTATCTCTGCGTATCTGTCTGTCTCTATCTCTGCGGATCTGTCTGTCTCTATCTCTGCGTAGCTGTCTAAAAAAACTAATAAATCAATAAATAAACAGAAAAAGAGGAGATTAAGGTTCTAGATCACCAGTAATACCAGAGGATTACAGTATTTTCAGAGAGGGGGGGCCAAGGAGTCATGAAAGTTATTTTATTACCTCCTCCAGGGGGTTATGATTTTTTTTTACTCTCCTGTGTTTGTCTGTCTGTTTGTTCGTTTGTGAGCAAGATTACAGAAAAACAACTGGATGGATTTGCATTTAATTCGACCCAGATGTAGGTTAGGCATGACCTAGAGGGGATTACATTTCGGTGATTTGTGTTTCCAAGCATTTAAGTAAAACAAAATAAAATAAAAAGCCGTTTGGAGTAGTGACATCACAAAGTGGCCATTGCTGACTTTGTTCCTTTGATTCCGTTGATGTTTCTATGGGAGCTGGTGGGGTTGGAGCTGGGTGCTCAGTGGGCTGAACAGAGACGCTGAAGTGGAAGGCACAGGAGACGACCGGCCGCAGAGATTTTGAGAGATACTCAGAGAGTTTGTTGGAGTTGTTGGCAGATCTAGAGGCTGGCAATAAGAAAACATTAATGGAGAAATATTCTTGAATGTGTCTTAAACATGGACGGCAATTATCATCTTTCAGTTCTTTAAGTGTGACTTTAAAAATAAGGCAGCAACCGCATCATAATCAGAAAAAAACACTTTACAATTCAAACTGGCAGTAACGAACAGTTTCTTTTATTTACAGAGACTACAAACAGCAGTCAGATAATTGGATTTTAATTATATTGTTATGCTACCTAATGACTTCAGCAATGGCGCGCTTGTTTCGGTACTTGTAAGGTTTCATGGCTCATTACTTCAATTGTGTTAGGAAATATTCAATGTCTAATGGAGCAGATATAAATACGAAGTCAATGCATGCAGAGAGAAGAGTATAAATCACAGCTGCTTGTTTATGCTTATTACCCGAACCACTATTTTAAGATAAAGAATTCTTAATCCTGTTCAGTTATTACATGATGCAGTTTTCTCCCACCACAATTAAGGCATGGAAAATACTCCAGATGGTTTGGTTGTGTAACTGGACATGGCATCATTCCTCCAAATTTAGCTGGACGCATGAGGCTGCAGATGCCAATTTAGATGATTATTGACATTTCTAAAGGGAGCTGGCGGCTTTCCACGGGAGAGGGACTTTTTATTTGAGCTCCTTTAACCAGTTTGCCTTCAGAGCAGTCCCCAAATTTACATGGTTATAATAGGGTAATATAGATACTGACTGTAGTGATACATCGCCTAGTGGTATTTCCTTTTCTTTTTTTTACCCCAGTTGTGTGTCATGTCATGTATTTCTTTTTTTTCTTCCCTAATTAAACAAAACAATTTAGTGTTATGAATTCATATTAAATCAAGTGTATATAACCTCAGGATTGTGCATACTCACTGATGACTCATTCATTCCCCATGAGCTGGCAGACTGTTTCCCACATGTGGGAGATGAGGGGTAAAAAGACTCATCAGATGCATTCTGAACTTTGTCAAATATCGTTGAAGAGACTAATGGCAGTAGTTGCAGTTAAAACCTCTAGATGAAGACCTGTTGTTGACGAATTCAACAGCAGCAAAAAAAATAATAGCTGCTTCTATGCACAAATTAGGAATCACAGAAAAACAAATAGTGTCAAAGATGAATAAGCTTAGAGTACAGGAAGAGGCAAAAAACCTAGTGGGCGTATTTAAACCCTCCATCTAAACAACAGAATGAAGTAAAAGGAACATAAAACACAGAAGAAATGCCATATTATGAGTAGTGTAATAATAAAATGTAGCATAATAACCTTCAATAAAATGTGAATGTTAACTTTAATACCTCACATCTTAACCCAATAGAAGCCACACCAAGTTATTATATTATTTTCAAATTCTCACAAAGAGAATGTCAGAGATCGATACAAATCGCTTTTTTTCCTCATTTGAGAATAACGTTTTTTTCTGTATTTAACCGGGAACACAGGAAATACATTACACATATGTAAATATATATATATATATGTATTCACTAAATATATGAATATAAATATATTTAATATATACATATTTTTTTTTAGATTTGGCATAGGTTTTTGTTTTTTTTACATCCTCCCTGACAAAACCCTCCTATTTATACGGGCCGGCACTAGATGTGGCAAACCTTACCTAAAGGACCATACTGCATTTCTGCAACGCACTGTTTTGACTGGGATCCCACCCCCAGTCTCCTGCACCAAAACTGAATTTTATCAATGTCAATCCAGTTCTTCCTCGCTTTAACATCAATGGGGGTATAAAAAAAGACATAGTCTTTGAGTTATTTCCGGAAAATAGTGTTTTTCGTAAAAACAGCTTCCCCTAGCGAGTAACATATGCTAGAACTGCTAGAGTAAAATATTTTAATTAAAAGATAAACTTCCTCGAGTTTATTCATAGGCACCAAATTTGGACTAAATCAGACCAATGGTTGTTAAATTAAGCCCTGAAGCCTTTTGGAGATAAAACTCCCCCTAGTGTCAGAAATATACAAGCAGTCTATCATAAAATTTGAAAATGATCCACGATATCGTTTTTGAGTTATCACGAAGGATCTGCGTTCACGGCGGCAGCCATTATGATTCCCCAATATCCCAGACTTTTCGGGGATATTGGGGAAAATATTTATACAGTCATTGTAGAAATGTGAAGCACTGAAAACAATCTCTCATTCAGCTATAATCCCTGTTTGACCGAGAGATCCCTGGTGACGGAAACCTCTCAGCTTCTCTCTGCAAAATCTGAAGGCGATCAGTGTCAGCGCTGAAAGAATCACTCATTATTTGTTGTACTATTCATTCTATTACTTCCTGCCATTTTATTTCAGTCAGCAGAGTGTGGATTCTGTGGTAGAATGGAAAGAGTATGACCAGGGAGGATACAATTAACCTTGTTCTATTCTGTTTTCTATATTCAACCCTCTGGAGTCTGAGGTCAGCGTACAAGGAGGGTTTAGGTTAACCCTAAGCTTTTATTTAACGTATTACATAAACGTGTCAGTGTTTGGTATCGTTTACCTCCATGACCTTTCAATTATTTCTTCAGTTTAGCATTTCATTTAGCATAATGTATTAGTATAATGAACCCTAAATCATTTGCAAAGAGTTAATTGTTAGATTTATGTACTTGATGCACTATTTGGTGAAAAAGTGCAAGATGTCCACGGAAAATTTGGACTAAATCAGAACAAGAGTTTGGAAGTAATGTGAGAAAAACCGTGCTAAACTATGAAGTATTAAGTAAGATTTAATTTATTCAAGATTTAACTCCTG
This sequence comes from Lophius piscatorius, assembly GCA_009660295.1. Taxonomy (NCBI): domain Eukaryota; kingdom Metazoa; phylum Chordata; class Actinopteri; order Lophiiformes; family Lophiidae; genus Lophius; species Lophius piscatorius. The sequence goes on from VRLP01001350.1 coordinate 95,807, forward strand.
GAGTCTCGACTAAATTGGACTAACTGTTAGTGATAATGCTCCCCCTAGTGGCTGAGATTATTCAACTGACATTTCCCAAAATCAATCCAGTTCTTTCTCGCACTAAAGTCAATGTGGGTATAAAATGATTTGAAATGTCTTTACATAAAGGATCATATAAATGCAGCTGCGATGCCGATTTCATGACATCTCTGACTTTTCTGCGATATGATAAAAACGACCACCATTTACGCTCACATTCACACCTCTGATTAATTTGAGGAGACTAGCTTCATGCCACAGCGCTGCCCAGATAGTTACAAATTAGCATCTACATCTGCAATTCAAGTTTGATGCTTTGGTTACATTTGGCACCAAAAGGGGACGCTGCTTAATCTGAGGCTGCAGGTGGGTCTACCTGTGGTGCTTTTGATCGCCTGGCCTGGTTCCAGGGGCTTCGCATCAGTGAGAATCCACCTATTTTCTCTAAGATTCCATTTCTCAGCGTCATCACATGTCCATTTATCTCTCGTATCTTTCTCCGTCTCCGCCATAATAACCCCCTTCTTCTTTTCACAGGGCAACGGTCATCATCAGGTGGAGTCTCACATCAGAAAGAAACTGGACTCTCTGCTGAAGGAGTCCCGCATCGGAGACAAAGAGGATTCGGACAGTTTCAGCATCCGAGCCCTGCTCCGGGCTACGCATCAGGGCCTCCAGAAGAACCTGCGGCAGGTACCACCCTAAGGCGGCGTGCAGAGCCGCACATGGAGGAGAGTTATAGTAGTCAACAGACGAGGAGGAGAAAGAGAGAAGCAGGGAGGGATAAAACTAGGCCATAGCATTAGTCACAGTGGGAATTAGAAGAGATGAAGGAGCAGCAGCTGCGCCGCTCGCAGGTCACAAACCGAACACGAGGCAGCGGACAGTCGACCCGCACCTACGCAGTCCGCTTTACGTTCCCACCAGTGCGGCGTTTCATCCAAAACGTGTCACAACACACGAGAAAGGTCGCTAAAGCAAATATCTGCAGTGTTGCTCAATATTTAATTTCCCTGCTTGTCTCTTGTGCTATTTATAGAAGCTTCAGTTTCCTGACAGCCATTTTATGGAGTGGGTGTTCTGCATCAGGGTTTCCAATTTTCTTTATTATACCCTCGCTTTGTTGCTGATCCCCTTCACCTCCACGAGTCTATAAAGCTGTTTATTTCTCTCTGAATCTTCTGCACGAGTAATTTTCCTTCCTTATTTTTTACGCACTGCCCTCCTCAGCTCTTCTGTCCCGAAGCAGTTTTACTGAGCGCTAATGTGGTTGTTAAATCCACACCTGAACGAAAACAAGCACACACTCAAACATATTCATGCCTCCTTCTCCCTCTCTTTAGAGCTCCAAAGGGGTTCTGAAGAAATCCCAGAGCCGATCCTTCATCACGGCGCTCAAACAGAAGGTGAGGGGAACATTTTATTTTTGCGTGATTGATCGGTTTGGCTGCAGATTGGTTGGAAACGACGCTCTTCGCTGTTCTTCATTCAACTTAGATATTAATTGTTGGAAAAAAACAATGTCTTTTTTATGCAAATCAGACGGGAACATCTTTTACAAAAGTGAATATGCATTCATTGTCACAGCGTGGGGTTGTCACAGCTGAAAACACAAACTTCAGTATGTTTCCGCACCAATCAAGCCTCCATCAGGGACGCAAAGGGTTCTCGCCGATAAAAGGACCTTTTTAAGCGGTGATAATTAATGAGGGTCTTCCACCTGCTAATGAGGTTATGACCTGGAGAGGATGTAGATACAGATTAACCCTCCTCCAGGAGGTGGCATCATTTTATTCATTAAAAACGGAATAGGAGAAAAACATACTGAATAGAAATAATGATGAACGTTTTTTGTTTTTTTTTAAAGGAAGGAGTTACAAGGAATGATTAAGTATTTAATTAAAACAAAATCTGTAAAATCTGGATGTTGTTTCAGCCGTGGTGCAATTAGTTCCCTCTAATTAATTAATCTAAAAAATAAAAAATCTCACCCTTTTTCCTTTTTTTTGATTTTTCACCCTTTTTTTACCCCCATTTATCATTAGTTATTTAATCTTTATTAAATCAGTAACATTCACTGAGATTAACGATCCCTTTTATACGAGAGACCCCTACAACATTTTCCAGTGAAATAAATGCAAAATAATATTTATGCATAACGGCCTCCCAAGAAAAAACAATCAGACGTCTCCATCGGCACATTATTTTATCATGCCTTGAAACGTATCAATAAATCCATAATTTAAACATATACACTTTATAATCACTTCTTTTTATCATACATTACATTTCAAATGGAAGAGAGATAATCTGGAGAATCTTGAACTTAATGTTTACTGTTATGGAAGTCTAGATAGTGTCTGTTTGTTACATCCTGTCAGAACCCGACACACGAAAGACGCCTTAAAGGACAATCATTCTCTTATACCTGAAGACTGATGTAAATCTTTTTCAATCTTTTGATGCTAAAGAAAGCGCCGGCTGCTGGTTCGGTTTGATTAATCAGCTGAAGGGTGTTTGTAAAAGACAGTTTGAGCTGGTAGTGCTGGAAACAACATAAAATGCCAGAAAAGGTTAACCATGACATCACAATGATGCCCGATTGCCAGATTTGGACGTTGGATACTGTAAAAATCAGCAAATTCCTTTTGCGGTCGTCCATTTGAAAAGTCCCTTGTGCTTATCCGGGCCTGGGAAACGGTTCTCGTTCTCCCAGGCCCGGGAGAACGGTCTCGTTCTGCGAGATTCAGAGGTGTTCTGTCAAAGAGAAACGATTTGGACCAAGAAAGAGATCAGAAAACTTGTAATAGACATGAGAGTTTTATTCTACCCTTACTTCCATTCTTGATGCTCAGTTAAACTTAACAGTTTTAGTTGTAAATGTTGTCATTCATGCTTCTGCGAAACAATGTGGAACTATTCACTGATTTAATTGTAGCTATATGGTCAAAGAACAACAGAGGAGGGAGGGATGATCTTCCGGGAGTTCACTTTAAGCTAAACATTAAAAGGTCTCTCATTACCAGACGAGCATCAAACCTGGAAAGCAGAGACTAAAGGCTTCATACGTGTCCGATCGCACGTTATAGTTAATGTCTGCAGTATCTCCAGTCTAACCAGCAGGATCCGACTTCAGGCCGTCAGATTTTAAATTCCATGCAGCAGATCACTGCGGTGAAAACAGGGATAGGATCCAAATCTTCTCCTGATCCTGAGGATATTTTATTTATTGGAGGGGAAGCCAATGTGGTCAGCATTAATGCTACAGACATGAAAATAATTACATTTTTTAGTTATTTATTAAAAGGACAAATCCATCTTTTTACATGGCCTGTCGTGTGCCGGCACGTCCAGCGCAGTTAACAGTTCTTCTCTCCGTCAAACCTCCACCGGACGGCTCAGACATCAGGACTGTGTGTAAAGTGCTTAATGAACATGAAAGGAGCCTTTTTGTGTCTTTATTATTATATCTGTTTTGTGATTCTGGAAAAAATGAAGATCTAAATCAACTTTCTTACATTTCATATCCTCTTTTTGGTATGTGCTTGACATCCAGCAAACTTCTTATAGTTTAGACCCCTGATTTTGAACTGGGGTTGAACTTTTAGGATACTGCAGGCTCATACAAGATTTAGAAAAAAAAAATTTGTTTGAAAAAATATCAGTCATGCATAATTTAGTCCAATGAAGTCCAAAATGTATATTCAGTATTCCCATTTTGAATTCAACTGTTCCCTTCTGCAAACTGCAAACAGCAAAAGCAATCATGTTGACTCTGAGTCTCTCTGGCCTGAATATTGAATGACAGAATAAAATAAACAAATTCAATCATCAAGATTTATGATTGACAGGTAACACCGATAGAGCCGAAAACACGGGGAAAGACTTAAAAATAAAATACAGTCAATCAAATTCTGTCACTCACTCACTTCTGCTGCGAAAACATTTCTACACAAACATTTCAGCTGAAGGATGTAAGTGCAGTAAACCTGACACTGATATCACGGCGCTGTTTTGTTTGTCTCTATCAAGGCATGTTTTGTCTGTATTAGAAAAAACAAAAATAGTTTAAGCAAGATGTAAATTATTGAAAATAGTTTGAGAACCACTGGTTTAAGTCACTCTCGGCAGTAGATCGTATAACGTAGGTTTGGGATTCCATTCTGCAACTCTGTGCTTTATTTCCTTATTTCTGCAGCCTGATTATTTCCTAATGTGAATTCCTTCCTGCTGTGTTTTCCAGCTTACATCTCCTCTTCATCGTCTTATGCCTCCCTCCATACCCAATTTGCATCCTCCCACGTATGTGTATATACTGTATGTGCACAAATGCACCCATGCATGTACGAATGGGTGCATGTAATATGCTTACGAACGGCCTAAACCCTGTAATTACTGCAGGCCACATCCTCTCCTCCACTTCATCTTCAGAGGAACTGTTGCCTCTCTCAGAAACAACTGCACACGTCAGCGAATTCACCCTCTGTGTAATTATGTATGCAACACGTAGAACACACACTTACAAGCACTAACACTCACAACGTCACTTCACACACACGCAATCTCTTGCTAAAGAAAGCCTGAGCTGCGATATTCTGTGTAAGTGGTATCATGTTTGCTGTGTTTGACACATTAATCAAAAAATAATGATCTACTTTCCTGCTTTTCAACATAAACCTTCCCCGCACAGGGATTAATTTGTGTGTGTGTGCGTGTGTGTGTTCACTCTACAGAGACACTCCAAATCCAGGCTTTCTTGTCAGAGTGTGGACAAGGATGAGGATGATCAGGAGAAGTCTGGGAAGGAGGCGGGAGGCCAGTTCAACAGGTGACCTTTGACCTGCTTCCTGACAACTTGGTGATTTGTTTGTTGCTAACAGCAGGAGGCAGGGAAGAAAGAAGGACGTCAATTGCACAAAGAAAAGCACTAAGCAATGTTGTTTTTTTTTTACTTTTTTATTTGTGTGGGAAAAGAACTGATGTCAAAAGTCTGACAATCTTTTTCTTCTGCATCATCTACATTGAAAAGACAGCAGGAATGTGAGGTTTTCTCACTCTGTAAAAGTATTTACTCATGACTGACATTTTTTTACTGAAACATTTACTCCAATGACTCACTAGTGCAAAATACAAAAGACCAAGTATAACTTTTTTATTACTATTATTATTCTATAGTTTTTCTCCATTTCCCTTATATGGTATTACGATGTTATAACAATGTTATAACAAATAATGTTAAAATCATCACTTTATTATGTGATGGCGTTATGGTACTATTATTATTCTTTACTTGTTTTTCTTCTCCATTTCCCTTACATGGTATTATGATGTTATAACAATGTTATAACAAATAATGTAAAAATCATCACTTTATTATGTGATAGTGTTATGGTTCAACAGCAATGCGCTTCAACATTTTGGATGCGTTCATTATAGCATCAATTTCTGTATTTAGAAATAAATAAACTCCATTATTCATATCATTACTTTCAGAGCCTGTGGCCTGCTGCAGTAATAATTAGTTTCTCTGGTATGACTAGTAGCTCGGGGTGTCTAGTGTTAGCTAATGATGGCAAACTTTATTTCTGGGTCAATCGGCTGTGTTCCTTGTTCTACTATGTGCTCATTATTTACTTATATCATTATTATTAAACATGGACACGGTTCAACAGAAGTTTATGCACTCACTTTGGCACGTAAACAATACTTACTGTTGTAGTTTGAAAAGATGGGAATGATGTTTACCACTTTATATACTCTTACTTTTCTATCAGGTCATTGAAAGGTCCAGTTCTTAGGATTTAGTGTCATCTAGCTGTGAGGTTGCAGACTGCAACGTCCCTGGTTTCACTCCCTCTTCACAAGCAAAGCTGCCAAAGAAAAGAGATACAAAGAAATAAAAGATCCCTTTATATGCAAATTTTTTTTCCTTTCTGAGGGACTGTAGAAAAATAGCAGTAAAACATGACAGACATGGTAGGAAGAGCTCATAGAATGAGCTCATAGTTAAGAATCTTTGAAGACAAGTACAAGAATGTGTCATCAAATCGTTTAAATGAGGCATGTTCTTCAGTTTATCCATTCTGTCAAGATGTTTCCTTATTGAATTGCAATGTAGCCCAATTAATCATGTTATAATGTCAAAAATATAATGTCAAAACATCGTCCCCCTAAAACGTTGTGTAATAGAAACGCGAAGAAGCTTGAAATTAAAATACTTAAAATATGCCTCAAAAAATGTACTGAATTGCAGAAATGAAGTAAATACGCCTGAGTCCCTTTAAGTTTTTTGCTTGATCTGCACCCTGAAGATTCCACCCCACTGTTAACCCACTGAAAACCTCCATCCCTTTTTCTTCGGTGTGGAGTCGTGAGCCACATGTTGCACTTGAGGCACATCCAGCAAATATACCATACTGTATTAGAACCAGATCAGATTCAGTAATGCGGAACATCTATTCGCAAGGCAGAGCAGTTTTATTTTTGTGTGCGTACGCAGCAGTTCAAAGTGCGGCTGCGTCTCCCCGTTCGAATTCAATCCAACTCTATCAGACGGATTCTGTCTCATTTTTCACTTTGTGAGTGTGCGTTGGGCATGAAGTATGGAAATTCATCTGTGTTTTCTTCTCTGTTGCTCTCTCTCTCTTTCTCTCTCTGTTGCTCTCTCTCTCTCTTTCTCTCTCTCTCCATAAGGCCTTTCTCTCTCTTTGTTCTTCTACAAGCCTCTCTTCCTGCTTGAATATTCATATATGCATGTCCTTGGGAACTGTCACAACACAGATTCCTGCAAGCATGCGTCTGAGCAGCTTTGTGACTGATGGTCTTTGTGCATGACTATCTGTGTGTGTGTGTGTGTGTGTGTGTGTGTGTGTGTGTGTGTGTGCGTGCGTGTGAGGCTGGCTGCGCTGCATGCGCTCTGGTCCATATGAAGCTTCTCTTGATGATCTCTCCTGCGGTTTGCAAGCTGCCTCGCTGATACACTCTCACTCTGGTGCCTCTGATGCTTTGGGCTCTATAGATTCTTAAACAAGTATATCAGCCTGTTCATGTCGCTCTTGCTTTACTGGTCTGATATCTTTACCCCTATCCCCTCTTTCTTCTCCTGAATTTGTCTTCTGTCACCCGGCTACTGTTATAGGGGTGGAAGAAAGAGGAAGACCATGAAACTGAGTAGAGATCTGTCAAACCTGGTGGTGTTCACCAACTCTCTCGCCTCGCAGGAGTGTTTGAACGAAGGTGCCACACCAACATTATGACACACTCAGGACAAATTTCCATCTTTACCTGGGAGGCATCTTCTCATGCCTTAACGTGTGTTTCTCTGCAGGTACTCTTGTTGACGTTCTGTCGTTCAGCGAGACCAGGGCCCAGTCTTTGGTCAATCACAGAGCCGAGCAATTCCTGACTTTTAACCAGAGGCAGCTGTCGAGAATTTATCCCTCGGCCTATCGCATCGACTCGTCCAATTTCAACCCCCAGTTCTACTGGAACGTGGGCTGTCAGTTGGGTGAGACGGCTCTCTGTTTGTCTCAGTTTTTGACCTGTGTGAATGTTCTGTGCTCATGCAAATAACAGGTGAAGTCCCCTCAGCCACATACCTGTCACCACACATCAGCTGACACTGCATAGCAGATGAATCCCCACGCGGGAACGGATTTCAGCCGCACACCACAAGCTTCCTTTTCACGTATCACATCTTGTAGTTCGCCACAGGCCGTTTGTGCAGAAGCTAATTGGTGTGAGCGTGAATGCGAATGGTGGTGCAAGAAATGTGTGTGCACCAGCATGATGTGTCCAATGTGTGAGTCTTTTTCTAAGTATCTGTGGAGATACAGAATTTGGTAAGGATTAGAGTATGGAGGAGTAAGAAGAAAATAAGATGACGAAGTCCAGATTTGAACTGCATCAGGTCAAATCACCATTCATTATCCTAATGCAAGTCCAGGACTGCGTCCACATATTCTTTCATGGATAATACCCACAAAGGTCTTCGCGGGACGAAGAAATGGATTGATTTTCGGACACTATGGGGGGCACTTTACCTCCAGATGTTTTTTGGCCATCATTTCTCAACAGTTGCTCTGATTTAGAGATATTCATCAAATTTAGAGTTTGATGAATATGAAGCGCCTTAAGGAGATTTTTCTAGTCTATATCATATTTTCCTCTTAGAGTTCACATGTTACTCAATAGGGGGAGCTTTTTTTAAACGAAAAACATTATTTGGTCAACCGCTGTATATTTCGGACACTAGGGGGAGCTTTATCTCCAAACTTTTTCAAGCCATGATTTATTTGATTTGAATCAAAATTTAGTGCGTATGAATGGACTCCAGGAGATTTATCTTATGTATGTCATATTTTGCTCTAATAGTTAATATTTTACTCACTAGGGGGAAAAAATAAAAAAACTTCATATTTAATTGGAGGGGTTCAATCCAATGCATTACTCGTAAAACACAGGGGATTGGAGGATTCAAAGGAACGGCAGGAATGGCCTAGTTTCCTCTGCTTAAGTCAGAGAAAAAAAATGAAGAAATTGCGCAACTGAGCAGCGTTGTCTTCAATGGCTCTAAGGTTGCACGGAAAATCCAACTTGATCGATGAAAGAATGAAAAAAACAGAAATCCAGCAGCTTCTGTGATTTTTTTTATAGTTTATGTGCACAGAGATATAAGTGGATAATAATTCAAAAAATGAAAGTTGTGCATTGATTGTTTTTCCTTCTCTTTCAGTTGCTCTGAATTATCAGACAGAGGGCAGGATGATGCAGCTCAACAGAGCCAAGTTCATGGTGAACGGAGGCGTTGGCTACGTCCTCAAGCCCCCACCCATGTGTAAAGGTACTGCAGCGAACGGAGCGCAGCACAGACACACAGACACACAGACACACTGACACACAGACACACAGATGTCAGCATTCTTTTCAGTGTAGGCTCATGAAATCAAACTGAGCATAATCAAAACTCAACGTATCATTTTTTATTTTAAATCAATTTCTTTATAGGGGTTTGTCATTTTTACATAAAAACAATCTTTGGAAATCTTCCCATTTTTTTCATTTGTTGGGAACAAAAGGAACAACTGAACACATAAGTGTGTAGAGCTAATAAATAAATCAAAAATAGAAAGAATAATAAATATATACATATATAGATACACAGAAAATATGTATCATTCATGTCCATTGGAATAAATAACATGATAGATATTTTTCTTTGTATATAAATAAGACATAGAAAATATTTATTCACGACGGTATTCATTCTTTTATTTATAGATAAATAGATAAATAGAGAAGACATAGAAATGCTAACGATTACATGAACAGGCCTAACGCGCTGCAGAATATTGCTGGCAGACGTGAATCGAAGCTCGTCTCTTTCCTTCCCTCTAGGCTCCTTCAACCCGTTCAGTGATGACCCCCTTCCAGCGTACCCTAAGAAGCAGCTCGTCCTGAAGATCATTAGTGGACAGCAGTTGCCCAAACCGCCAGACTCGATGCTGGGAGACCGTGGAGAGGTTCCCCGTCTCACACAAGCACTATTTTTACTCAACTCCTCAGGGATTTATGGCTGACTGTCAGCAGAAATGCAGTCAGCTTCGTAACAAAATATGATTGATCTTACTTCTTCTCTCCTCCATCAGATCATCGATCCGTTTGTGGAGGTGGAGATCATCGGTCTGCCCGTGGACTGCTGCAAGGAACAGACACGAGTCGTTGATGACAACGGTAGGACACACACCGATCAATTGACACAGCATCCAAGTACAGATTGAAGCACCAACGGGTGTTTGAACAGAGACTACAATATATGTTACGGTAACAATGATTCAAAATGACATTAGGACAAAAACAATGTTTTTGAGGAATCTTCAGATACCCATCACATGAATCTACAGCTTCTCGCAAACTCATGATGCTTTGTAGTTGAGCTCCAGCTCCTACTTTATCAGTCCGACCTTCAGCTTTGCCGCTTTGACTCATTCATTCGAAACCCGTAAGAACCCAGAACCATTTCCCCCGTAAAGGAAAACATTTTTTAGTTGACATATTACCAATAAAATGACAAAAAAACAAAGAAATATTTATTTGTCAGACATTAAATGCTAAGTAGATTACCTTTTGTAACTAATAAACTGTTGGATTAGCATTAGCATTGATTTTAGATGCGTTTCTACATTTGTAAAGATTTTTTAAATCCCTATTATTACCTTACCATACCGGAATCTGCATGAATATTTTAGATTAATATTATTTGACATTTCTACTGACTCTCTACTTTTTACTTACGTTTTTCCCAACTTGATATCAAATAGTAGCTAATTTTTCAGGATTTTATTTTAGGATTTTAGGGTAGCATGTACTTCCCCTATGTGCAAAAAATGAAAAAAGAGTCAAAAAGTTGAAAAGCAATTTTGCGATAAAGGCACCGGAATGACAGCTTAACACCGTAGAATGACTGATTTTATTCTCTGATGTCAGTGCGATCAAAAAATTGCACTTTTAATGGGGATGTTGATTTTGTTATTAACATGCTATGAAGAACGGTTTTCTTTATCCAGCAAATTATTGACCTATCATAGGGTCTGAAGTTTAAATGTAGAAATTCCCCCTAAAATACAAAACCTTTCCAAAATTGATGATAATTACATTATCGCAGACAAAATGATCAAAATAGAACAACAGTTAAAAGATTAAATGTTTCTAATGAGGCACAGGAGTCGAAGGGGTTTCCTTTGTTGTCATCTTTTGGAAGCAGCAAGAAGGTAGTTTTCAGTGGAAATGGTTCACAACTCACTGATCTCTACATTAAATGGTAACTCGCTGGTAAATACAGTAAATAACTTTTACTATTATAACAGTGACGAGACAGGGTTTTCCTCTCAGGAGGTGGAAGAGACCAAAACTGTGCTAAAAGAAAGAGAATGTTGGATTTATAGTCATCAGTAATCTAGAGAAACAAATCTAAATCAATGCTGATCATTTTTCTGCAGAACTGCTCGTTCTTTATAGAAGCAACTTCTAAGTAAGTTCAGCTTAAAGTGGGATCATATATCAATATTTTAAGATAGCAAGAAAGAAATGCTTAATAATTACATCATACTAAATGTACCATATTATCTAAATGTGGCATTACCTTACAGTTCCTTCACATTTCCAATAGATTTTTTTTTATTCTCCATAAAAACGGCAAAGCATTTGCTGAAAGATTTAACTCATCAAGGAACGACAGCAAACGATATTGCAAAGGTTTTTTACGCACTAATGTCCTTTTAGAGCTCTCAGCATTCAGAGAAATAGTATCCAGTCAAATCTAATTCACATCTGGCCTGAATGCAAGCTTTATGATCATAAACATTGTCTTGCTATTGATACTTCTTACCTTTTATTAGACTCCTATTTTAGCTTAATAGTGCCGCATGCATACTGAATGTATATCATGCTCCTCATACTATAGGAATCCCTTCATTTACGTCCCACAAACACAGGAAAATAGAGCTTAAATCATGCTCCCTCTGCGGGCTTGTGTATGAATAATTGAATAATTCTTAGTTAAATCTGATGAATAATTATTTTCACCCTCCTTTAAAGAACAGAGCTGAGAGGAAGACAATGCCACAGGTGCTCCACTCAGAGCACTGACGGGATCAAACGTCAGATTAATTAATTAGACGGGTAAATGAAGCACAATGACGGGTTTCGCTGGAGTCACCCCTGACATGCCTGCACAGATGAGGGCACCCGGTTAGTGGAGGGGAGGACAAAAACGCCTCTAGAAAAGGTTATGGAGCCCCGGGAGCCTGACAGAATGATAAGATTAGTGGGCGGTGCATTCATACATAAAATACCTCATTTCTGTTTCATGTCTTGTTTTGCTTTGATGAAATAGTGATGAAGCAGATTCTCGATATGATAACATTAAAATGTGTTTTAATCAGGTTTTAATCCCGTATGGGAGGAAGCTCTGTCCTTTACGCTCCACATGGCCGAGGTGGTTCTGGTGCGTTTCCTCGTCTGGGACCATGACCCAATCGGACGGGACTTCATCGGTCAACGGACGGTTGCCTTCAGCAGCCTGATGCCAGGTCTGTGCAGATTTACCGCTTTCAACAGGATGTTTTTGTGTGAATTAAACGCACTCCAGAGGGGACGCAGTTTCCCGATGATAGTCAGAAGCATCACAGATAACACAAATGGACAGACGTGTTCACTCAAACTTCAACCTATGAGAGCTGTGGGGCACATTATCTCATATCACGTGAAACCACATTTGTTTGATTTCTCTAGTAAAGGGCCTGTGGCTTATCAAGTTATTTTTGTTGTTGTGTCCCTGAACCCCTGATGCCCTCTCCTCAGGGAGCTACTACACAACAGCCAGTCTGATGACGGCCGTTCTCTTTCTCCTCACTCACTCTTTCATCCCCTCCGTCACTCACTTTCTTCACCTCTCTTCTCCAACGACAGGTTACAGACACGTTTACCTGGAGGGGCTGACGGAGGCGTCCATCTTTGTGCACGTAGCAGTGCATGATGTCTATGGCAAGGTAAGAGCTGCATAATCCAGCATTCAGTCGTAGAGTTCCCCATGTCCTACCAACTTATTGTAGATTTTTTTCTAGATAAATGAGAAAGAAAAAAAGTGTTCTCTCAACACATGTGCTCCTTCAATCCTTTGTCTTTCTAGTGGAGTCCTCTAGTCCTGAACCCCAGCTTTACCATAATGCACTTTCTAGGATCTAACAAGGTATCTCGGTGACTTAGAGTCTGTGTGGTGCTGCATGAAACAGTAATGCATGACTCACAAGCGCAGTTTGTGCTTCAGCCACATCCTCAATTATTTCTTTGTGTGCCACTTTAACCAATATGAGTCATTCAGTTTGCCTTTAAAGTCATTTATATTCAACTGTTTTCCCGATTTCAACTAAAACGGCACAAAATGCCATGTAAGCATGCATAATCCATATGATGGTTTCCTGCAGTTTTTTTTTTTGTTGTAACTGAAGGAGTAAGGGCGACATCTGAAGGCAATGCATTCAATAACATGCAACTGTTAAGTTTGCTGATAACTAACTTCAGTAAAAAGTCAGAAATTCCTGCATCTTGCTTGAAGCCCATTCCCTCTCTTTGCTGGGATAATTTTGTTGCCTTCTTATTTCCTTACTGCTTCCTTCCCTCTTACCCTCAGGGTAACCAGCTGAGAGGTATTCGGGGTTTTTTCAACCGCTCTTCCAAGTCCTCTGTGGATACCAACTCCAGTGGCTTTAGGAAACGCTCCATCGGTGTGCAGCTCCTGCGGCGCACAGCCAGCGCCCCGGCAAAGGGACGGAAGAAGACCAAGATGGCGCTATCGGAGTCGGTGGCTTCAATATCCGACCATAAGAACGGCACGGATGAGGGGGTGTCAAGGAAAGACGCCGTGGTGGAGAAACGTCTCCAGCCACGACCCCCTCTCATACATAGACCTATCTCCATGCCTTTAGACAGGCTTCTGCAAAGGCAGCTGTCCATTTGCTCCCCAGAGGAGCAGCGTGGCATGGACGCAGTCTCTGTCATAGGTGGGCATTTTTTTTATTTGATATCAAGAATTAATATGTTTTGTAATAATACCAATAGAAAGACATCTTCTTTAGTTTAATACAAATAATAACAGTGTTATACTACATACAAGAGTACAAAAGTTACTTCTGTTGTATTTAAGCAGCACTCTAACCTGTTTCATAAATATTCTCATTTCTGTAATATATTCTAGCATTTAGAGTCTCTTAATGTGGTATTTAGCATCGACTTGCTTTGCACAATGATTAAGAAGATGCTTTTTTAGTAATTTATCTCCTATTCTCATGTGTCATAATCGTGTGAACTGACTACAGCCTCTTCCTCGTGATGCCTTAACATGCCTTTTCTGTCCCATCTTCATCTGCTATGCCTCTTTAAAGTAGAGAACTGACTAGGATATTCCTGCAGGTAATCTAAATTGCATATTGCCTGACGGTTGCATTGTTCAAAAACATGCCAGTGTTGCGTCCACCCAGTGTATTTTGTACCAAAGTGGTCTGAGAAATATATGGCTGTGTCATCATTATACCAAACCAATCCCATCCGACCATCTCTCTCCTGATCTGATGTCCGTAAACATTCTTCAGCTCCCCTTCACAGTTGCACATGGTGATCCATTTGTCTGTGTATTGAACTGTTTCCTGTTGCATCCAATTGTTGGTTGACGTTCCGCACCAGCGCTTGAGAGCTTGTCTTTACTTATATTTGTGTTTACTCGTCTGTGTCCACAGGAGCTTCCCTCTTCAACAAGCCACGGTCTTCCTCTTTGGACCCGTTCATCGAATCGTCATACCACATTGAACCAAACATCTCTTCCTACGTCAAAGAAACAAACCAATCAATGGACGCTTCCTATCTGGTGATTGGTGGAGAACCCTTGAGGAAGGAAGACGATTATGCCAACTACAAGTCAGAAGAATCTAAAGTCAAATCAAAGATCTTCTCCACAGTGAAAGATGTCTCACCGTCCGCCAACTATCAGATGAGAGCTAAACCAGAAACATCATCACACAGCACAACTTTCACAGCTGCACCTTCCGTCTCTTCATCTTCCTCATCGGCCCCGTCCTCTATGTCCCCCATTAATGCGGACCGTAATCTGAAGAGCCCCAGCTCTTTGCATGACAGCACAATCTCCAGACTCATTGATGCTGTGTCTTTAGGCAACGAGGAGGATACTTGCCGCTCCATCTCTGCTCTGATCGGCCAACTGGAAACCACCACTGACCAAAAAGAATCCACCAATCCTTCCCATGACCACACCCCTGTCCCTCGCTCAAACTTCTATCTCACCACTCCTGAAGCCCAGCAGATTTCAAGTTCTCCTCACAAGCCGAAACCTGCATCTATTAATCACCTCATGAGCCCTCAGAAATTTACTCAAAAAACAAATCATTTCAAACATGAAATTCCTCCCCAGGTAAACGGACCTAAGCCTGCATCTCTCCCCAGCCCAGAAACCACTGAGCTTGAGGAGATCTATACCATACTGGATGAGGAAATGCTGCTGCCTATATCAGTGTACAACGTTAAGGAGCAGACAGTCCATGTTCAGGCAGACGGGATGGAGAGCACACCCTCTAAACAGGCTGTTCAGAGTTCAGGGAGAGGCCACGCTGTGAGCTGGGGTAACATGCATCAACAGAGGGATAGGGGAAAAGACACTGAGAACGTGGAGGAGAGCATCTATGAGGAGGTTTATGATCCCCCAGACATAGAGAGGAGTGTTTCCCAGAGGTACACAGGCACCTTGGTAAACAATGACCATTTCCACTTTCATCATGACCCAAGTACTCATACGTTTGCAGAAGTGGAAATAAATGTGGATGAGGATCCACTGGAGATGATGCAGACCTCACTGAGGCGTGGAGGCCGCTGGATTGCGGATCCAACAAAACAAGATGCTATTTACCAAAACCAATCCACTCCTAACTACTCCCACCGCTCCCATTGTGACTTGCAACGGCAGAACCAGTCACATGCATCTCACGTAGCATTCTCACAGTGTCCCTCACCAATTACTCTCCACCAACACCAGAACAACTCCCAGCCATCTCCTTTTCAAAGAGCCACAAACCCTAGATTCTTCAACGCTAGCAGGTTTCAACAAAACGGCTACAACATTCCTGAGAGCGATTCTGAGGCCTATAACAACAGTAGAGATCTAAGACGGCTCTATACACAACATAGGACCCACAGTGACAACCAGAACCTAAACAAGTCATATCAAGAGAGGAGGGGCTTTAAACAAACGGAGAGGGGCTTCCACAACGGCCCCTCAGCTTCTGAGAGCCTCCCAACTCAATCTGCTGTGCCTATAAACAGCTACAGAGACAAAAGCCTGTATTCCCCTCCTTCGGACGCTGATGCAGTGTACAGCCACCTGGACGATATTTGTCTTACTCCCCACCCAGAGTCTTCTCTAAACAACCAGGTACCCCGCCTAAATAAAACAACTACCCCAAAACAGCCGTGGAACAAAAATGTTTCCCCCAGTAGCACAAGGCACCAGTCAAGGACTGAATCTCCACTTTCACGGCACCCAAATATGTGTCAGCCATCAACAAAACACCTTCCTGGTACCTCAGACGCCTCAGCCCCCAGCCCTTCTAAGTCCAAGTCCCTGGGCGACCTGACCTCTGAGGACATTTCCTGCAACTTCCAGAGCAAATACCACATCATCAGTCGCAGTTTCATCACGCCCCATATGAGGAAGCAGAAGAGGACAGGGATCACGGGGTCCTCGGGTTTTCAGTCACATTCCCGCGATCCACTCACAGAACAGCTGCGTAAACTCGTCAGTCTGGAGGGGGATGACATTGACAGAGACCCTCCTCTTCTGTTACGTCAGGAATCAAAATCCACACTGCCACAGCCACAGGAAGCAAGTCAAGCTCCTGTTGTTCCTGGGGATGAAGGCAACTCCCCTCCACTCCTCACCCGTCGCCTCTCTTCTCGCAGTCAGAGCCGGGTGCGTCACATCAACAGCCGTGCCCGCGAAAGACAGCAAGAGGCTCTGAAGCCTGGCGTGGATGTGGCGCTCAACGGCGCCTCCAGCATCGGCGGGGTGGTATTGAGGAATAAACCCTCCTCACAGAATCCACCCGCTAACAGACACTCCACCGGTTCTTACATAGCTGGTTACTTTGGTCAGCTGGAGGACCGAGGACTTCCCGAAGGAGCTTGTAAGTCATTAGGTTACGGGAACTGGGATCAGCATGGAGATCGGTTCTACACAGATGACTCTCTCCCACCTGCTGACTCCAATCACTCTGCATCAGAGCCGGAGGTCTACTTTCTGCTTCGACTGTAGGGCTGATGACGTTCAGTTACACCAAAAGCCAGAGAAGCAAAGTTAAAAAAAAAAGATGTGTGTCATCGTTTGTTCCCATGTTCACTGATGAGAAGGTGACATAAATCTCATAAAAGGGTATCGTCTGTACTTTGTGAGTGACTCCTAATCCATGGTTGGATCTGACAGCATGAACTTCCTGTATGAAATGTCCTCAGTACACCAGTGATTGGTCGCTCTAATCTGGCACTGTGTCGTCTTGATTCTGCTTAATGTGTAAATGTTCTTATGGGGCAATAGGGTTCCCTCCAAACGGCTTGCTCGACTGATTGTAGGGAAACTCGTCACCTTTGTTTCTTTGATGTACTGCCCAGACTTGAAAAATGGACGGCGCAGCAGAAGAAGAGTAATGGAGGATGAAGCAGGGACTTCCTCTCTTTGTGTCATCGGAATGTGTTGACTTTTAATAGATGGGATTCGTGTCTTCCTTATCTGTGTAGTGGTACTCCTTTATTTGTGTGGTATATAGATGTTTCTGTCATGACCATCCCAGATGGGTTCCAGTGAAGAACCGGCTCTAATTATGTTAATGCATGTTACATGTGGACATGTCAGGCATGACTATGCACCAGTTTGTTCGATAGATGTTCCATTCCCCCAGCGACAAGTGCAACGAAGAAACAGGGGACGCCGGCTTGTTAATACCGTACATAAACCCTCCATGGTTGGACTCGATTCTCTCCATCATTTTTTAGGATTTCACAACATGATTGCAAATTTTAAAGATTTGGGGTTTAAAGGCTTTTATTTTTGTAATTGCTTTGATACAAACTGCAAAAAATCTCTTATGTGCTATGTTTTAGTTTCCTTTTGTACATGTTTGTGAAGATAAAAAGCAGATAGAGCAGCGCCAGGCAAGGCAGAAGAAGGGAGCGGCGTTTTTTTGTTTTGTTTTGTTTCAGTGCTACTCCATCCTTTTTTGTATCGTCGCTCGTCAGAGGACTGTGAGCGTTTTCATAACAATGCAATAAAAAAGTTTGATTTGAACAGATCCCATGTTTATTTTCCTGTCCTGCTCACAATGATGGAGTAACAGTTCTTGTGAAGCTGAAATTATGGTTTTTCATAAAAAGGCCTCATCTTTCCCAATATGCTGTATGGAAGATAATGGGATGTAATTGGTCATGAAATTATGGTGTAATAGAGCCACCAAATTGTCCACCTGTTGCTCTAGGCACAGCTGTACTGGTTCCAAGACTCATCTACACTTTGTTAACTCTTGTGTGGCGTGCAGGTCTGCAGCTGCATTTTCAATATTTACTAAAATGACGTAATTCGTTGTTTTTCCGACCTGAAACTCATTGGCCTTAGCTTTTAAATGCACTCTGTGAACCCCGCTATACACTTCTATAACATATCATGTCATGGTTCCGGTCCTCAGACCCTAAGCATGTAGGATTTGTTGGTACGTTTTATCAGTATCATAACGTTGCTTCAGCAGTAGATGAAAACAAGTAAACAAGATTAAATAAAGAGACTGTATTGGTGTGTATTCACTCCTAGGCCTTCTGTTAGGGAGTCAAAAGTGTGTGTGTGTGTGTGCGTGTTTGCTAGATGACCCTTTGCAACATTTTCTACCCTTATTTTACAAGATCATCTAAAATCTTTCTGGTTTTTATTTTTTTATAATCCACAACTCTTCATTGGTTCATCGGGTGTCATTCATCAGTTCCATGAAAATATGTATATTTTTTTTCTTTGCAATTTTTTCAGTTCAAAGCAATAAACATGACTATTGATGAAACCGGGTTCTCATTTATATTTGTTCATTATAATAAATTCAAACGGCACACGTTTCATGGTTAAAACACATTCTTCAAAATGGAATATTGCGTTAAAGGACACATAACTGGATAATTGCGTCCATATTTGATGCAAGCGTACAAGAATCAGCCACAACGTTAGAATCATTGACTGGTTTTAATGTTGTGGTGGATCAGCTGGTCTAGTTGTATAATGCAAGGGTTTGCCACTTGTTTTCATTCCAATGCTGTTGGCTCTCTTTGGTTGGCTATGGATCAAACGGTAAATGGACTGTAATTATATAGCGCTTTTTTTTATAGTCTGCTGGACCACTCAAAGCATTCACGCATTCAGCCAAACATTCATACAGTGATTCCATGCCAGGCGCCATTATTCACACTCCAATGGAACAGCCATTTGGAGCAATTTGGGGCTCAATATCTTGCTCAACAGACACTTCGACATGTGGACTGCAGTGGCCAGGGATCAAACCAACAACCTTCAGATAAATGGACGGCCGATCTACCATGTTAGCCACTGTCGGCCATCAGGAGGTAAGGTGGTTGTCCTTCAAAAATGCTGTTGGACCCTAGAGCACGAGCCTGAATCCCAGTTTGCTCTGGGGCCGCCTCAGAGGAGCTGGCCAATGCTCCTCACACATGGGTAAAATGTAGAGCACTAATTTCATAATCTTGTAATTTAAAACTCCTATAAAAGTGCAACAAAGTGGTAATAAAGGGTCATACGGATGACACAGTACAGTCACTTGTTCGCAGAGGGAGGGGGCTCGGCTTGTATCAAGAGCCTGTTTCCAGAGCCGATGTTTTGTTGTGTGATCAACGCTTTTTAACCAGATGAAACATGTGTCTGCTAATTGTGTCTGTTCTTTTTGCAGGTAACTGTTCGGAGACTTTTATATTATAATTAAGTGAAATAATCTTTATTCATGAAACAGCTTTGTTGTGGACTGTGTTTTACCAAGTGCCTTTATTGCACTTGTCATTGATAACAGTGATAACAGTGACTTGTATGTGTCAAATGTCCAGAACAGCGGAATCTATGTCTTGGCTCTTCACCTGCTGCTTCTCTGTGTGCTGGATAGAGAAACGGGGCTGGAGGTTGTTCAGGCGATACTCTGCTCCCGCTGTGGTGAATGAAGCAACATCAGCCTCTCTCAGGATGGAGATGTGATCATCGGAGGACTCCTTTAGCTGCAATACATCCACCCAGCTAAAGAGCAGGAATACACCAGCCAGCCTCTTCATCAATCTGGCAATGGGTGAATATAATCAGCACAATTATCGCTATTAAATGACTTGTTTATATAATGACAATGGTTTTTTGGGGGGTTTAATTCTACACATTGTTGAATTAGTTGAATTTAAAATGTTCCTTTTTAATAATTTAAGGTCCATCCTTATAAAATGTAAACTGTTTATTTTTCCAAAGATTTGGCATGTATTTCTTTTTTTTTATATTACTTAGCTTTTTTTTCCTTTCCTGTTCATGATGGCTTTTATTCTCACTAATTTCTGAATTATTTCTTCTCCACTGCTCTGTTCTCCTCCCACGGCCCCTCAGTTTAGAGCCGAGTGCATTAAAAAACTCCTATGCCATGGCATCTGCGGTGGAAGAGATCAACCTTAACAACACCTTGCTGCCAGGAGTGAAGCTGGGCTACCGTATCCTCGATAGCTGTTCCCACTACCCCTGGTCTCTGGAGGGGGCAATGTCGCTGGTTGGAGGAGACACACGCAGCTGCAACTTACAAGCCTCCATTCCTCCTTCTGCAGGGAATAAACAACCTGCAGCAGGTAGAACTCAGTATATCTTGTCATGTAACAAACAAGTGTTTTTGCCATTAATCCAACAAATGGTGTGGGTTTATCTTGCAGTTGATGAGCCCATCCCTCTGCTCATAGCTGATACGTCATCCACATCAAGCAAAATGCTCATCAGCATCCTAAAACCTCTCTCTGTGCCGATAGTAAGTGTTATCACAGCAGGAAATAAATGTCCGATTAGAATCCTACCTGCTACCTGCCCCTGTCTAAGTGACAGGACCCAGTTCCCTAACTTCTTCAGAACCATCCCCAGTGATATCTACCAGGCCAGGGCCATGGCACGACTGACCATATACTTCAAATGGACCTGGGTTGGAGCAGTTATTGATAATGGTGATTATGGTCACTTGGCCATATACAGGTATATGTTTCATGTTTCTTATGCTTCTGTGTGAGCTGTTTATTTCAGTAAATGCCCTTATGGTTACGTTAATCATGTGTAAGTTTTAGTCTTTAAGCTTAGCCCATGTCATCAGGTGTATCTTACAATTAAAGCTGGCTGGATCAACAAAATATGATTGATTTGACACAACTTTACAATTTTAAGTAAAGTCCTATTAGTTCATAATTAACAGTAAGTACAATTAAGCTAAGCAAAAACAAATTTGTCAAATGTATTTTGTTCAGTTTAGTTGCTTGACACTCATAATCCATATTTAGCAGATAATACTGTAATAATACTGTTATTACCCAAAATATTAGATGTAATAGGCTCTCGTGTATCTCCTACATATGTAGGATAGATATACATGGACCTGATTTTGGTTTTCGTTTGACTTTTCAGATCTTCCAGGAGGAGATTCAGGGGAAGGGGATGTGTTTGGACTTCATAGAGACTGTCAACAGAGAGACCATCCAGAGTGACTCCAGACGTGTAGCACTCACAATCCAGGCCTCCGCTGCCAGAGTGATTGTCATCTTCTCCTGGTACACAGATGTGAGGGAGGTGCTGCTGGAGTTGGCAAAGACAAATGTGAGCAACTGGCATGGATATATATTCAGAACAATTGCAGCGTCTCATGCTCCGTGTTTATTCCGGTGTCTCCCTCCTGTAGGTGACTGACAGGCAGTTTCTGGCCAGTGAGGCTTTGAGAGGAGTTTGTGAATCTTCAGATTCACAAAAGGTGTTGTCGGCGTGGCCATTAAAAGTTCAAAACTACAAGGATTCGAAAACTATATTAAAAATATGCACCCGGCTTCGCCACCCTGATGATGAATTATTGCGAGAATACTGGGAGAATCTGTTTGGATGTGGACCTGGAGCCGAACAATCAAATCCAGCTCCCCTCTCTTCAGCTGCATAATAATAATAATAATACGTTTAATTTATAATGTAGTGGGTCAGAGACGCTGAAGGCGGTGCAGAACCCATTTGGTGATGCCGATCAGCTCAGGGTAACATATAATGTCTACCTTGGTGTTTATGCTGCAGCATACGCCCTTCACAGCCTCCTCACCTGCAGAGAAGTACCTGCTGGAGACACCGGCCATTCCTGCTCCTCTCCCAAACACATCAAAGCCCCGGAGGTGAGAAAAAACGGATTCTGGGTTCGGAGCGATTGCTTCTGAAGTTTCGATCAACTGAATATGATAAATTTATGTCTATAAACGGACTTTGATGCTTTCAGCCGTTGCAGCACTTGAACAAAGTCAAGGTCTCCACAACATAAGGGGATCTGTTTTATTTCCAAGGTGGTGACATTCCAGCAAAGTATGACATCGTCAACTGGCAGCCCACCTCTGGCGGCCCACTTAAACTGACTCTGGTTGGTGGAGTGGACGGATTCGACCTTCATCTAAATGATTTGGCTATTCACTGGAGCACTGGATCCAATCAGGTGCTCAGATCAACCTGTTGTCTAAGGCTAATAATCTTACATGCTGCTCGGTTTAGAGGATCATATGAGCGATGACATCATTAATAGGCTTTTTTTTTTCAAATGTTTCAATTATTTTATTTTCATTATGTTGATATGGACCAAGCTAAGTATTGTCTTTAAACAAAAGGGTTTTTGAAAAAAGGAAAATAAGATAGAAAAGGATAATTAAGATAAAGAAAATACATTTTCTATGCACATTTACATTTAAACATATTCACATAAATACATATGACTGCATACAACTCTCTCCTTCCAATCTTGAGAAAAATTCAATTAGATTTTTCTAATCAAATTGTGACTAGGTGCCGTCTTCCGTGTGCAGGGAGAGCGGCCCGCCAGGAACCCGGAAGGCCAGCAGGAAAGGAGAACCTATCTGCTGCTTTGACTGCATCCCTGTGCTAAAGGAGAGATCAGAAATAAAACAGGTGAGGATATCACTCCAAAACCTCCTCTTTGTCTAAACAAAAATGTCTTTTGTTTTATTTCCTACCCTTCTGTCCTCTTTCTAACTCTTCCAGATTCTCTTCAGTGTGAGCATTGTCCTGATGGTTTCTGGTCTAACGCCAATCAAACAGCCTGTATCTTTCGTCAGCTGGACTTCCTCTCCTTCAACGAAACTCTGGGCGTCACTCTGACCACAGCTGCTGTGTCTGGTGCTGTGGTGACTGCAGCTGTGTCTGTGGTGTTTCTTCACCACCGACAGACCCCGATGGTAAAAACATGGACTGGATGTAAGAACTTTAAAAAAAAAAAAAGAAGCATTTTATCTAAGTGGAGCCAACAATTCAGAGCTGAGCTTCCTGCTGCTGCTGTCGCTTAAGCTCTGCTTCCTGCTGCTGCTGGTCTTCATCGGCCGACTATCACACTGGGCTTGTCGGTTCTAGCAGGCAGCTTTTGGGATCAGCTTTGTGCTTTGTGTTTCCTGCCTCCAAGTCAAGACCATAGTTGTTCTGGCAGCTTTCCGCTCAGCTCGGCCCGGTGCTGGAGCCATGATGAAATGGTTTGGTCCTGCAATACAGAGAGGAAGTGTCTGCCTCCTCACCTGCATACAGGTACGAATAATCTTTCATTGATTAAATAATGAAACTATTATATAACACTGACATTTTCATGTTTCCTATTTAGATTATCATCTGTGCCGTTTGGTTGTCCCTCATCCCGCCGGTGCCGGGACGAGACCCGGGTTTTCCAAGGGTCAAATGTCACCCTGAAGTGTTCCATGCCCTCTGTATTGGGCTTCTCTCTGGTTCTGGGCTACATCGGCCTGCTGGCCTGCTCCTTAATCCTCTTGGCCTTTCTGGCCCGGAAACTCCCTGACAACTTCAACGAGGCCGAACTGATCACCTTCAGCATGCTGATATTCTGCGCCGTCTGGATCGCGTTTGTCCCGGCTTACGTTAGCTCTCCTGGAAAGTACGCCGTTGCTGTAGAGATCTTTGCCATCCTGGCCTCCAGTTATGGTTTACTGTTCTGCATCTTTGCCCCTAAATGTTTCATCATCATTCTGAGGCCTGAGAAAAACACTAAGAAGTATCTGATGACCAGATAATTTTTGCTTGAACAAATGTGAGCGTCATAAATGAATATACGCCATGTCAATTATTTTCTGCTAAACATGCTAATTCTTAATGATCTTAGCTAAAAGTTAATAAATATGTTATAACCAATCGGAAATATTTACTAATGTAGTTTTCTATAAAGTTAAAAAGTTTTTCTCTATACTCCATTAAAGACTTTTAACTGCCACCGTTGGTGTCACATCTTCTTTCTTCACATAGTTAAAATATATAAAACCAGGAATGCCTTTGAATGAGAGGCTGACTATTTGAAATACATTTTCTGCACTGAATGTACCCAATGACGACCACTAGATGGAAGTATTATAACATTTAATAATGCTCTGCAGGGTCTTTCGTCGTCTCCATAAGGTTTTTTCTTCTTGAACATGGAGTTATACATCTGAAAACAAATATCGTACATTTCCTATCACTTTATAAATTTTTAGTTTTTAAAAACTAAAATCATGAATTTTTAGTTGAAAAACAACACATTGTGCAAATACAATAAATGTGGATACAGACTAATATCTACATTATTTTATATATTATATATTTGGTCTTATATAATATATTTGGTCTAATATTAATAAGCACTTACTTCCTCTAATTTATTCTAGGTAATTTAATCTGCAGTCTAACTAGTAGAGATTATTTTTGTGCATTGGTATAAATCAAACAATGGATAATTTTTAAAGTTCGATAAAGACAGACTATTTATTTATATGAAATTATTGAAATATAATCAACTTTAATAAATATTCTGTAAACTGTAGCTGAAGAATATTAAATGTGAATATAATGATTAAAAATAATGTTAATAATGTTATGTTAATATGTTTGCATAATGTTTGTATGTCATACTTAACTTTATAAGATCTTAAAATTGATTTTGAGATCAAACAAAGGCAACCTGAGGAAACACCTTATGGAAGTTTTGGATTATATGTTCATTTAATCAGTTGATTTAAAACTAATGAAATGAAAATACTCCCTTTGACCTAATTGTTTCGAAAGTCTTTTCTTATGTCTGACCAATGATGTTTGCACTGTTCTGTCTGAAGGATGCAAGATAGTGTGACCTGGTAGAAAAGCATATAACAGTGCGCCCGTATGTGAATGTCAAGATTTGGATTGGAGTGTGCCGGGATCTTCGCCGTTATAATAATCGATCGTCTGTAACAAACTCATATATTTAAGTCAGACAACCTAGACTTCAGTCAGTTAATTATTTTTCCTCCAAAGAACAAAAAAACATTTGACCCCCTGAACTTGAGAGCTTCCAGTTTCAACTTTAGCAGCAACGACTACCACCAAGCAGCCTTGGCTAACTGCTGATTTTGGTACGGTGGAAGTTTGGCACGCTCATCTTCATGGAACTGCTTGAGTAACCCCTCATTGGAGGTTTTGTGTGCAGGAACGGCTTTTTTCGGTTCAGGCTTTAGTCAGTCGACCCCAAAAATTTCAATTCTAAACTTCCTGAGGCATTCAGAGCTGGACTCTGTCTTCTGCTTGCGATCAATGTCTTGCTAGATGATCCAGTTACCCTTGGGCGTAAACTCCTAGTCTGATGATCTGATATTCGCCGTCAGAACATTCTGTCAGAGAGCAGATTTCATGTTTCCCTCAATAATGGCGAGGTTTAACCCAACCGTGAAGCATCTCACAGCCACCTCCATGCTCGACTCTATGTATAGAGTTCTATTCGAGGAATGCAATGTTTGATGCAACGGGTCTTCTGTCTTCCAAACAGTCCAACTTGGTCTTCATCAGTTCATAGAATATTCTCTTAGAAGTTCCGGGGGTCATCGAGGTGTGTTTTGGCTACACTCAGGTGAGCTTTAATGTTCTTCTGGGTCAGCATTGCCTTTCGCTTTGCCACCCTCCCCTCTAAGCCATTCATGGAACCGTGACCTCTGACCTTTAGTGAGTTGAGATAGGCCTGCAGTTCCTTGGATGATTTGCTTGTAACTTTTGTGACCTCCTGAATGAGCTTCACTGTCCTGTTTGGAGGGTTGACCACCTCAGTTGTTCCAAGTGTTCTACAGTGAGATAATGTGTTTGTGGATCTGTAGGTTTCTAAGCCTTCCCAGATTGACATTTTTCACTGGTGTAATGTAGGAGCAAAATGAAGGCTTATGAGAATGGCTTTTGGATTTACTTTCTATAAATACTCTCTTTTACAGGCTCGGCTGGTGTTATTTAAGCTTTTGGTTATAAAAGAATGTGTGCGCGCTTGGGACGCTCATTCAGAGTGGGACATTTTGGGCAGATTAGACGGTGGAGATTCTCACCTCATGGAAAAACATCAAGAGTCACTGTCACATTTATGAAAACTCAGAATCATCATCATCAAGGCGTCGTGGCTTTTCTGATCCAACTGGACATCAATGATCAATCTAGTCCGTCAAACTGAAAAAACGTGTCATTTCCTGTTGTGACTATAGGTGGCGCTCTAATAATAGTTACATTTTAAGATGCCCTCAGCTTAAGTTAATATCTCATGTGAAAATGTGAAAATTGGTCAAATATTATCGCAGTTTCACATTTCATCGCGTAAATTAGTTATTCACTCATCATTTTTTAATTTTTTTTCATCGCCGCCGTCATCGCCGCCGTCATCGCAGATCATTCGTGTTAATACGAGAACTCAAACTTAATGTTATGGATCATTTTCAAATTTTGTTCTTACATAGAACTTAATGTGAGGAAGATCTGAATTGATTTTTGAAAAGGTCGGTTGTATATTTCCGACACTAGGGGCAATTTTATTTTATTCAGTCAGGTTTTTATGCCATAATTTCTCAACCGTTGGTTCGATTTAGTCCAAGGGATCAGATTTTATTTACTAGGGTGTGCTTTATGAAAAAACGTTGTTTTTCGTACAGAACTTCATATTTTCTTTGAGTAGTTCAGTCAGTAGGATTGCTTGCACAACGCAGGGGCTGGGAGCTTTTTCTGGGATGTACCCTTGCTTTCTGGGACGACTAGCAGAGGTCTAGATATTATTGTATTACATTTTCTTCAATGAATTTTCCGTAGTAAAAACTAATCAACAACTTTACTATATGGAAGCTCGGATTTGCCAATTAGAGATTAAAGAAATTTGTGTTCTTAGTCAAATTAAGAAGAAAAGAAAAAAATCAAGCTGATTTCATTTAAAAGTAAAAGTCTTTTGTATCGTTCAGTGTGAGATTACATAAGATAAATAATGTCAGGCTGCGGCAGAGTCATACAGCCCTGTGCAAACTCAAGTGGACACTAGAATAGTATCGCAATGAAGAGAAGTAAATGAATAAATTAGACACATGTACAAAGCAAAGGTAGCATAAGAACGTACTAAGATAAAAGTTCTGGCAGCTACTTACATTTAAGCATATGCAGACATAAGTGAAATGTGTAAGAACATGTGAGTATTGCACATTATGTGCTGCACATGTATGTAACCTGAATGATGAATAGTCCTTTAAGGACAGGAGCAGGAAAAGAGACAATATTAATTGTAAAGAATTGTCAGGACTCAGGGCTAAGCACTTACTTTTGCAGCAATTCTGCCCCTTTGGTAATGTTTCTTACACTGTAAGCAACATTACAGATCTCTGACAACTAGGGAGCATTAGAGAGATAATAGCAAAATGTGGTCCATGTGGTCTATTTTGCGGGCTAATCTGTAATTTCTCCTTTAATGGCCTCACCAAGAACTAAAAGCTGTGAAAAAAAAAAATTTCTTTGCATGTTCTATTTCTTCGGGGCATTTATGAGACCCTCTAACTTTACCCTGTAATGAACAATTGTTGGGTCAAGAATGTTTTTAAACATTAAAAAAAACAAAGTTTCACATAAAGTTATTTAATGATGACATTTTGTGTCTCACATTTTGTTACCGTCTCCTCCTAGGTGTCCCTCAGGGCTCTGTCCTTGGCCCCTTACCCTTTAGCATAAACATCCTGCGCCTGGGTCATATTATAAACAGGCTCAATCACATTTTACAATAAGAAACAGAGACTTAAAAAGTGCTCAACCAAACAGTTTTGCGGTACATTAAAGGGTTAAGAAGAAGTAGGTCTGGGTTCTTACGGGAAGGTTTGGATTTCGGTTTTTATTAAAAAGTTTTGGACAATGATAAGGACACCGATTAAGTTTCCAAGTGGGCCCTGATGTGAGGGATGCGGCCCCCTAATTTTGAGTCACTGTGGATAAATGCCATAAAATATTCAGATACGGTCGCTGCTCTTCAGGTATATGCTGAAGTTTCTTCATCACACACTCCAATCCCTCGTCATTTTATTATTGGTCTGCCTCTTCCGTTATGGAAGTTGATTTGCTGCCTTCTTGTTTGCCATCATTCCTCCATGGGTTTAGGAGCTCTTATAAATATCAGTAACAGCATTGATGCTGCACAGAGCAGGAGGGGGAGGGGTTGTCATGTGTAAGATGTGCCTTGCATGCTGTTGTTGAAGTCCCTTTATTTCACAGGTGGATGTCTTCAGGTGAAAATATTAACTTTCTCCTCTGTTGCTCTTTTAATTTCAGGAACTGTTGACTATTTATGTACTGTTGTGCTAACGAGAAGTTATATGAGGGAGCGTGCGGCGAACATTTAGTGTCTACAACAGATGCGTCCATGTCTTCGCTCTCCTGGTTCTTCACTCTGTGGCCCTCCTCAGTCCCATCCTTGCTCCTCGTGGGGCTGCTGGGCAGACAGCTGGGGCTCAGGGTGGGAGTGCAGGCGGTTCAGACGGGGTCTTGCTCTCGGTGGGGCATGCTGACCGACCAGGGTCTGTTCCAGGATGGAGACGTGATTATTGGGGGGCTCTTTAGTCTTCACTACAAGCCTCCAGATACAGATCAAGACTTCAGTGAGATACCACACTCCAAACCTTGCACTGGGTACATTTCTGCCTTATTTATTTGAAATGTGATTTCTGTAGAATAAGCAAATTTAACCAGCATTCTTACATGGAAGGAACAGAAAGGGGAAATAAATCAATGATCATTATTATATTGTGAACTGTAACAAAAATTACATTAAAATTCATATTATT
Source organism: Lophius piscatorius (assembly GCA_009660295.1). Lineage (NCBI taxonomy): Eukaryota > Metazoa > Chordata > Actinopteri > Lophiiformes > Lophiidae > Lophius > Lophius piscatorius. The sequence continues at coordinate 124,808 of VRLP01001350.1, forward strand.
GTTTGATATTAATATTATTAGGTTAATATGTTATCATTTCTTTTCAATTTCTTCTTCTTTCCTTCTTTCGTCGATCTTCTGTCATGTTCATGAACATTCTGCCAAGTCACAGTTAATATGAATGAAATAGTCTTACACATTTTGATTTTGTTATTATTAGTAGTATTACAATGTTCATTATTTATTATTACCCGTTTTCTCTTGGTGCTCATGTTTGTTTTGTGCTTTTAGTGTTTACATCTTTTTATCTCCTGTCTTACCAAAAAAAAAAAGAAGAAGATAAACAAAAGTCAAATTATAAACTGTATGTTTTTTCAGTGTTTTGCTTCCTTCACATTCACATATTGTATATATATTAGTAGCTTCACTGACTCTTTGTCTTTTTAATGGATTTCCATCTCATGCCTGCTCTCCTGTGATCTCAGACTGGAGAACCTTCCACTGCAGTACGTGTATGCGATGGTGTTTGCCCTGGAGGAAATCAACCATAGCACCACCCTGCTGCCGGGGGTGAAGCTGGGCTACCGGATTCATGATAGCTGTGCTCTGCCCTCCTGGGCAATGCAAGCGGCGCTGACTCTGGTTGGAGGAGATCACGCCAGCTGTGATCCAACAGCACCGCCAGACAACTCAGCTGGGTACGGTGAGGGGGCTGGAGGAAGAGGAGGTACTAAGCGTGCAAACCCTGCTGAAAGTAAACCAACCGAATTGAGTACATTTCATGATATAATTATAGTATTTGATGAGTTCCTCTTTCCTTCAGGTGACCAACCTGTTCCCTTGATCATCGGTGGTTCCTCCTCCATAGCAGCAAAGATTCTCTGCAGAATCCTGGGGCCTCTCTCTGTCCCTTTAGTTCGTTCAACTTAGTTTGCTACAAATAAAAATCAAAATAACCTTCTTCACTTCTTGTTTTGTTATATGTGATATCCAGAACGCTTTTATTTCCTTGTTTTAGATGAGCTACACGTCTAGCTGTCCATGTCTAAGTGACAGGCGCCAGTTTCCTACCTTCTTCAGAACCATGCCCAGTGACATCTATCAAGCCCGGGCCGTTGCCCACCTTGCCATTCGCTTCAACTGGACCTGGATTGGAGCAGTGGTAGCAAACAATGGTTATGGCCTTACGGCAGTGAAGGTGTTTTCATTGAAATGTACTATAGAAGAAATATGCAGCATCTGTGAAGGGGACCTTTATAAAAGTGCTTCTCATTCACCTAACCATTTTGCTCCTGTCACCTGCATCTGTCAGGTGTTTCAGGAGGAGACTCAGGGGAAAGGTGTGTGTCTGGCTTTTGTGGAGACGGTCCAGAGGGAGACAATAGAGAGAGATGCCAGACGATCAGCACGAACCATTCAGGCCTCAACAGCCAGGGTGATTCTGATCTTTACCTGGTACACTGATGTGAGGGAACTCTTCCTGCAGCTGGACAAGCTGAATGTGAGGAGAACTAAACTGTGCATTGAATCCGTAGGTATAGCAGACTGGATTTAATGACCTTCTGATTGTTTTAATCCCTCACCAGGTGACTGACAGGCAGTTTCTGGCCAGTGAAGCGTGGAGCACCAGCAGTAACCTTCTCCAAAACGCTGTCACATCTAAAGTTGCAAAAGGTGTCCTCGGTGTCGCGATCCGCAGCTCCCCTGTACCTGGATTTGAAAATTATCTCACAAGTTTGAACCCATCTCTTCGCCCTGATGATGAGCTTTTGAGTGAATTCTGGGAAAATGAATTTGGCTGCAGGCCTCTTTCTTCAGCTCCTGCTCCGGCAAAAAGGTTCATTCAAAGATCTTCTCTCCCACCATGCAATGGGACGGAGTCCCTGAATGGGATAAAGCACCCTTTTACTGACACCTCTCAGCTCAGGGTGACCTACAACGTCTACCTGGCTGCTTATGCCGTAGCACACGCCCTTCACAGCCTTCTCTCCTGCCCCGACAGAGACGGGCCTCCTGGAAACCGCTCCTCCTGCTCCTCTCCAAAAGACATCAAACCAATGGAGGTAAACACGATTATGTATATTTCAACACTTTATATGATTCATTTTGTATTGTCAAGACAAATATTTGAAAGTTTTGTCACAAATGACTTCCGATGTCGTCGTTTTAATGCTTTCAGCTGTTGCAGCACCTGAACAACTTGAATTTCACCACACCCCAGGGTGAACTGCTGTATTTTGATGGCGCTGACGTTCCAGCAAAGTATGACCTTGTGAACTGGCAGAGCACCCCTGAGGGTTCACTGAAGCTTGTTTTGATCGGTCGTGTGGACGGATTCAACCTTCACCTCAATGAGTCGGCTATTCGGTGGAGCTCTGAATCCAATCAGGTAGTCAACCTTTGGTTCCTAAGATCACACCGGCATGATCCCTTACCCTAAACCCTTCCCTTCAGGTTCTTTTTGGTTTTTTCCCCCTGGTGCTGTAGTTCAGAACTCTCAAGATTGGCTGCGTCAGTTATGGGATGTACAAATATATAAATTTAAGACACCAATTTGCCGTGATCAGTTGGTAAATACATATTTGTATATATTTTATGGGCACTTATATTAAATGGCAGCTGGTCCCAACAATCATTTTCAACCTTTTTGGTGCTCTATGTTCGCTGCCTCTATTTTAACCTTATCTCAAACTTTCTATCTTCCCAAAATAGATGGTAAACCTCCCTTAAATTTGTTTTTCCATTTTTTGGGAAAAATTATTTTTCTCTTTTTTGTCTCTTATCTCTTTTTTTCAATTTTTTTTTGAATGCCCAATATTGCCTAATAATTGAAACATTTTTTTTTTTTTTTTATCATTTAGTCTGTATCTTAATTCTGTAATTTTAAACCTGTTACCCACATCTGATGAGATCAACCAGATCCATCTACTATGTCAATTTATTTATCCTTTTTTTTTTTTAACCGTTGGTCCAGCCTCCAGGGTGGACCGTATATTGGGAGATGGATCCAGACCAGGATCTGTGCATCTCCCAATATAAACTTAGAGTTTTTTCCACATTCAGGGATGTGGCACAGTGTCCACATAATAATATAACGCAGGAACGACCTCCAACAGGCCTGTCACCTTATCTAATCCTACATGTTCTTGGGCTCAGTTTACTAACACAGTGTGTTAAAGTGATGACGTATCATGTATGTCATAGAGGTGATGTGTTTCAAACTATGATACCAAACACTGACATGATGAATTGTATCTGTTGCCTTAATGTTAACCCTAACCCTGGCCTGACCTCGGACTCCAGAGGCTTTAAAATCAGCATCTTGATGAAGGCCATGAGTAAATCATGTAATTGCATTCGATCATAATAAATGAAGTACTTCAAAGTCTTGTTTTACATGTTAAGGTGCCGTCTTCAGTGTGCAGTGAGAGCTGCTCACCAGGAACTCGTAAGGCCAGTAGGAAAGGAGAACCTCTCTGCTGCTTTGACTGCATCCCGTGTGCCGACGGAGAGATTAGCAACGAAACTGGTGAGGAAATTACGACATAAGACTGTAGCCAGTTCTACAATAGTAACAGCACACTCTTTAAAAATGCAAAAATGTTTACATCGAATGAAACTGAAGTTTATTTTCAACAATTTGAAATGGAATTAAAAATGAAAACGAAAACAAAACTCTCATACAAAGAATAATATGATTGCACAACATGGAGACCATAACGCAAAACAAAATAGTCTGATAATAAAAAACACTTGATAATTTGGTTGACACATCCGAAAAGAAGTACACACTTATTCAATCCCCCCTTTCTCCATAATTCATTGATATATAATCATGTTGCATCCTTATAAAAAGAAGGGTAAACAACAAATAAACACACAATGGTAATTAAAACACCTTTATACCTCTGTTTGAACTGGTTCAAATTTGGATGTTCCCTGAGCTCCTCCCTCAAACTGATCATAAGTTTCACCCCATAAATAGAAGAAAAAAACCTTTTTCTGGTTCTACACACGCTGACATGATTGAGAATACATATTCCCCTGCTCAGGCAACATTTTCTGAATATTTCCTGGTAGTTGATTATTTTTTCCTTCTTCTTCCTATTCCAGGTTCCCTTCACTGTGAGCGCTGTCCTGCTGAATTCTGGTCCAATGCTGATCAAACCGCATGCGTTCCACGCCAACTGGACTTTCTGTCCTTTAATGAAACTCTGGGCATCACTCTGACGACAGTAGCTGTGTGTGGCGCTGTAGTGACGACGGCTGTGTTTGTGGTGTTTATGTGCTACCGTAAAACACCAATGGTGAGAACAAAGACTGATGGAAACTGGACTCTTCTTTCCTACCACCCCTTGATTTTCTTTTCAATGTTATTTCTCCTCTGAAGGTCCGAGCCAACAATTCCGAGCTGAGCTTCCTGCTCCTGCTGTCGCTGAAGCTCTGCTTCCTGTGCGCGCTTGTCTTCATCGGCCGACCATCACACTGGGCTTGCCGGTTCCAGCAGGCAGCTTTTGGGATCAGCTTTGTTCTTTGTGTTTCCTGCCTCCAAGTGAAGACCATAGTTGTTCTGGCAGCTTTCCGCTCAGCTCGGCCCGGTGCTGGAGCCATGATTAAGTGGTTTGGTCCAGGCCAACAGAGAGGAAGTGTCTGCCTCTTCACCTGTGTGCAGGTAAGTTCCCCCTTGCAGCGTTTATGACAAAATTACTGTATTATTTCAAATGATTGAATTATTGCAGCTTTTTTTTTGCAACTTGACTTTTTCCAATTCATTTTCCACTAAGGTTCTCATCTGTTCTATTTGGCTCTCCCTGAGCCCCCCAGAGCCCCAAGCTGACTTGGATATCCCAGGATTACAGATTACCCTCAAGTGTGCCATGGCCTCTGTATTGGGCTTCTCTCTGGTTCTGGGCTACATCGGCCTGCTGGCCTGCTCCTGCCTCCTCTTGGCCTTTCTGGCCCGGAAACTCCCTGACAACTTCAACGAGGCCAAACTGATCACCTTCAGCATGCTGATATTCTGCGCCGTCTGGATCGCGTTTGTCCCGGCTTACGTTAGCTCTCCTGGAAAGTACGCCGTTGCTGTAGAAATCTTTGCCATCCTGGCCTCCAGTTATGGTTTACTGTTCTGCATCTTTGCCCCTAAATGTTTCATCATCATTCTGAGGCCTGAGAAAAACACCAAGAAACACATGATGGGCAGGCAGCAACAAAAGCTAGCAGTGCATTCTGTGACCTAAATGATATTCATGACTAATGGAGGACGATTTATTGATAAATCATAACATTATCAGTTAGTCTGATAGAAGTCTACCGGCAAGAAGTCATGTTTTACCTTTGAATGACCTTAAATTACTTTACTTTCTGAAATTCTGTTACAGTCGGCGAAATTTGTCCTCATATGCAATTTAATCTGATGTGATGAATAATGAATAATAAAATAATGAATTCATGACATTCAATTCAGAAATGTCATTAAAAAAAGTCATAAACCATTATTAAAACTTAACAAACATTCACATTTTTTTTTATATTATACCAATAAGGATGAATTATTTAGTACTCTGTTTTGATGCAACTTACTTTTCTAAATAGTCCCATGATGTCAGAGTAACGATCCTCTGCTGTTATCAACGAGCTGATCTTAGCCACCTGATTGAATTATATTAGATTTATTTACCCGGACCACTTTTCAAATTATAGGTGATCGATTCTTTATGAAAAATAACAAGAAAAAAAGGCATTTGCATTTTGTACACTTTTCCAACTTGTGAAACTTGGGCCTTTTTGAGGTTACTGCGAGAGCAACAATTGCTGCTGTTAAAAAAAAAGAAGAAACTTGTAAAGCATTTAAAAAAGATGTACAAAAGCAATAAACATAACAACCTGGTAAATAAAAATAAGATTGTGTTCTTCATTTTTTGTTGTTGTGATAAAACTGTTTATGGGGTCTGACATGAAGGTTGATTTTACGTTCGGACAGAATCAAGGTTTGTCGGGGGAATCATATCAAATAACGATAGACGAGATCAACTTCACAGATATAAGCCCGTATGAATTAAAGTTGCGTCAGGACAAAGTCGCAAAAGTATATTTTATAACATTTATTTTTGATTGTATTGAACAAATGGCGCGGCTTGTGATATTTGAGGATTATATACTGAATTATTATCCACATTTATATATAAAATTGCTTTATAAACGTCCAGCCTTTCAAGGGACGACCATAGTTTAACCCTAACTTATTTAGTCCAGAGATCTGCAGAGGATCTGTTAAAGGATCTTATTTGGAAGTGATTTGAGTTGAAATAACAGCTGCCACACAGCAAGAAGGTTACGGGTTCAAATCCCTCCTGTGTGGGGCCCGGGATAGGCCTAAGACACAATTGCCCACCATATTATGTAGCGTGTTATTCTTTGACGAATGTAATGTACTTTGTCAAAGTATAACAAAATATTCCATGGAAAGTAACAAAAAGCGTGTTTCATAACCCTTTAAATCCAGGGACCTTTCTCTGCGTGGCAGGAATACAAGAATCAGAACGCAAGAGTTAGACAGATAATGTGACATTTATGTGTGACGGGAAACTTTCCCTTTATGGTTCATTTGTTATGATGTGAAAATCCCCCCGGTGAAGAAATACAACCACAACCACGGCTATACAACCACAGTAGCTATGACCTTTATTGACCTCAGTGTTCCCTCAAAGGTTCTCATGTAAGGGATAGTTAGTTATTATTTATTTTAACTACAGTCACTTCAGTGCGGTCTGTATGGGTTTTTTTTCAAGTCATTTGTAACCTTGTCTTATGTTGCCATCAAGTGGTTGCCATGTGACATACACTGTAACCTTAGTACGTGCTACTGAGCTGTGAGTGTGTGCATGTCTTAGTTTCACCAGAACACAAATATCCACACAAAATAATTATTCTATATTCATGAGTAAAATTTATGTCATGACTTTTTAACCAAATTGTTGTGAGAGTGAAAAATTTTGTTTAAATTGATAAATGGTAAAGCGGGTCTCTTTCTCTCTCTCTCTCTCTGTCTCTCTCTCTCTCTCTCTGTCTCTCGCTCTCTCTCTCTCTCTCTCAATATCAAGATGGTCAGGTGATTCAATTCTGTGATGCGATTATGAAGCTCTTAAATTATCATTTGAATGGGTCGCATTATCCCCATCAAGAGTTTGGCAGAGGTCACCCCTGGAATAGATGAGGATGCAGCATATTGAGAGGCGGGTGAGAAAAAAAGCAAGGTTATATCACTGAAAAGACCCCAATCCCCTGCATTCCTCTCATTGAACTCCTCTAATTAAATGTGAAGTTATTTTTTTTTTTCTCATAAAAGAAAAGCTCCCCCGAGTGAGTTTAATATGAACTATTATGATTAAATATTATACAAATAGATCAACTTGAGAAGATTCATATGCACAAAATTTGGACTAAATCAGACCAATGATTTAAAAAATTATAGCGCAGATAATAGATTTGGAGATAAAGCCCCCCCCTAGTGTCAGAAATAAACAACCAACATTTCCAAAAAGCAATCAAGTTTTTTTATCGCACCAGGGTCTATGTAGGAATAACATTTCAAAAGGATCCATGAATACTTTTTGAAGTATTGCATTAACATGAAGCACCAGCAGCAACAATGGACGGTGGCGGTGGCGGTGATCAACCAAGTCCTTAGAGGCAAAACTGTAATACTGTAAAAAAAAAAATAAAAAAGAAACAGGAGAAAAAAAAGCAGTATATTATCACCTAATCGGCGCAACATTCTCTTTACGTTCATTGATGGCTCTTTTAACTTTTCCTAAAGCATATAATTCTTTTCCTTTAAACAAGTCAAGTAACAACTCTAAGCTGAACAATTAAGCTCTTCATGATTTTTATTAGTCTCTTCTTTAATATTGTCTTCGACTGACAAAGAATTTTCGAAGTAATGTCTTAGGAATGAAGATGATTAATGCAAGTGGAATACAGTCATTGTTTGTCACCACTATACAACGTCCCACTTTTCCATGAGGTCTGTTTGACATCCTGATGAAGCCTTGAAGCTGATAGTTTTATAGATCCAAATGACCAGGCAGTGATTAAAATAGATAGATAGATAGAAACTTTATTAATCCCCAAAAGGGGAAATTTAGTCGTTGCCGCAACTCCCGCATAAAGGTATTCTAAAGGTAACTAAAAATGAAGACATACTATATAATAGGATATCTTACAGACATGTTGAAATACATTTTATGTACATAAAAAATAAATATATACATTAAAAAATATATATACATACGAACACCTACATTTACACCTACATACACCCTAAATCCAAAATTAAGAAATAAAAATGATACGTTTAAGTTAAAATACAGGAATAAAGTTCATGCTGATATAAAGAAAAAGGAAAGAGTCATATATAATATGAATTAAAATAGTCCAGTTTTAGATGTGCAATACTTGTCTAGGAGCAGATGTGCAATAGTTGACCAGGTGCAGATGTGCAATCGTTGACCAGGAGCAGCTGTGCAATAGTTGACCCGATGCAGATGTGCAGATGTGAAGATATGCAATTTGAGGAACACACCTGATGTGTAGCCAGTTGATGATGATCAGATACACACACGGTTTGTATTCAGTTGATGATTACCAGATACACACATGGTGTGTAGTGGGGTAGCAGAGTTCTGGGTTTCAGAAACAACACAGCCTCATAGGGATTTGTTAGAAAGTGTGACTGCAGTCGGGACAAAGGACCTGGGGTAGTGCTCTGTCTTTCACTGTAGGTGTCGCAGTCTGCCGCTGAAGGAGCTACTCAGAGCCCCCACGATTTCTTTTAGGGGATGGGCAATATGGCATTTTAGCTGATGTAGGGGAGATTTCCTTTTGATTTCCATGTTTACATGTGGTAAACCCTTATCAAAGGGCCACGCCCCAAACACTAAATAATTTAAAGTCTAGGTTTATTTTATTTTTTTATTTTGAGATTTAGACTTTAATTGTTATTCCTATGACCTCACAAGGTTATTTTCTTTTTATCACACCATTGTCACTTTAAGAAGTCAACTGTCACTTAACCCTGTAATCTTCTGTAGGTCATAAGATTTATTGTCTTAAAGGTGTAGTGCCTATAAATTTAAGGCATCTAGCGCTGAAGTTCCAGATATTTACTTATATTAGACATCATCGCAGTCTGTAGCCGAATTAATTGTTTCAAACGTAATTGGAAAATGATCAGAAAAGATTAGGCAATAAAAATACCGTTTTCCACAAAAACATATTTATTTTCTCTTCATTTAATCTCTGAAGCAAAAACATTCACAGATTAGGGGATTAGGGATTAGGGATTCTGACTTGTTGATCATTTTACTGCAACTGCTATATGTATTAATTTTCTCGATTCATGATTGCTTTCTTTGTGTTCCTCTCCGGTCTCAGCAGGATTATGTGACATTTGGGTCCAAATAGTGCCACCAAGATACCGAAACTGGATGCCAGGATTGCAAATATTTCCACTGCATCAGCAAATTTGCCTGGAGAGTTGACGTAAGCTGGGACAAAGGCCGTCCACACTGCACAGAAGATCAACATGCTGA